>APFE030244115.1:147327-217476 GCA_000404065.3 Pinus taeda
TTTATGTCTATATATTTTAGGCACACGCCTCTAAGTCTATGCACCCTGGTCGATAATAAATATAGCCCAGTCTAGCACCCTAGATAGGACACTACAGACTTTCTACAGATAATTATCTTAAAAAACTCTATCATTATCACCCAAAACTCTCAAAAAAGCCAATGATCCACCCCATCTGTTAAAATTTTCCTTTTTCAAAGTGTAATTCTAAAATATATAAATTTAAAAGATAAAAAGTCCCATTACGAGCTTATTTACCATGTTCATAGGGAAGTGATTAAAACTAATATTATCAATACTGCATATCAAACAGGGTAATAGCTAATGATCTCCTTGATCAAAATTCAAGGGGTCTCATCAAGAGCTAGCTTGTTCAGTGTAGTTACACCCAGTGAATGGCATTGTCACTAGTAGGTTACCACACCTAGACAATGTCTTTTAAGAAATCAAAAAATAAAAAGATTACATTCAAAAGGGAAAAAAGGGACAAGGTACAAGTGAGATTCAATCCAAGCGAATATCATTTTGGAATTTGAAAATTCATACAGATGGGATAATGAATAATTGTTGGTTAAAAGATAACCTTGTCGAGGCTATGAACGCTTGTTGGCAACAGAGGCTCTATCTATGATAAATGAGTAAACACCAAAAAATAATCTGTAGAATACACCTGCTATATTACTTTAAACTTTATTGGATGATGTGAATGTTTATATTTCTATCATCGCAAGAGTAAAGTGATTGAGTAAATAAGCTTAGCAAGTAATGATGATCCCAGAAAAATGTTGTTTACCTTATAATTCATGTAATCATTATTCTATAACTCCAATTACTTTGAAAGTTTATAGAAATTTCAGAAAACTACTCAGAGATATCTAGTTCTCCCAAGTGAATCACCAATTGTTGTACTACAAAACAACCCCCCCATTTATAAAGAAAAATAGCTAGAAATAGAGTTATAAATGGGGACCATTTTAAATTTTTAGGCTTAGGATAATAAAACCATAACTCTAAGAAAATACCTAGCAAAACCTTGTAAGACTAATTGAGGATGAAATCCATATCACAAATCGCACTTTTGCACATGACTACGTTAAAACACCTTTGAAAAATTGCGATATGCGATTAAGTCTCCCATTGCGATAACATCACCTTGTCATTTCACAATCACATTTCGCACTTCGCATAGTTCGCAATCGCATTTCGCACTTCGTGTAGTTTGCAAGAAACTTAACCATGCCATTAAAACAACCACAAACGATTTTCGAAATGCGATCTTGCGATATCCACAATCGCATTTCGCTTGATTCATCCAGTAGCATTATACTGTATCCCTTTAAAGATTGTGATGCACGATTTAAGAGCGGTAAAAAGTGTGGGATAATTATGTTTTAAATACCAAAACAAACAAGTTGACAGGTTAATAAATATTTAGCGGCTCGAGGAAGGATAATCATTTTCAAGGTTATGGGTAGTTATAATGGAGTATCTCATTAAAACCTTTCTCACGATCCAAAGTCATTTCACAGAAGCTTTTAGTCTTAATTACTAGATATCGTCTATGCTGATATATCTTGTCTATTTCACGAAAGCGAAAAAACACGTCACTAAGAAAGGTGATGCAAAAACAAAGCAAGCAGACCATCGTTGAAGATGAGTTTATAGAGATGGCTCCTATCTTCGTTGATATAGTTTATGATGCTGCCAGAGGCGCCACATCTTGGGAAGTAATTTAAAATAGGTTGGAGGACGAGCATCCTAAAATCACTGTTACGAGAGCAACAACTAACTCAAAAAGGCATTCATAACTTCAATGCAGAGATGCTTCCTATTCATTCGTTCATAGGATAGTAGCAAGAGCTAAAATCTTCCCCTACATAGATATGATTAGGTGGGTGATTGAAAACCTTATCATTGAAGATAGGAAGTTCAAGAATTCAAGGATGGAACTCATAGGGTCGTTCAGAGTAGAGGATTTGAAGAAGATGTACCACATACCTGATCTGCAAGATATCTACGACAACACATTTGTGGCTAACTTTACAAATAAGAACCCAAACCCATTCAAGTTAATTCAGGGTTGGAGGGTGTTGGACAACAAATTCAAGTATGACAAAGTGGGTATGTATGCTATAGCTTGTTTGGGAAACTTCTACAACTATGCAGTAGCCATGTTATGTAGATTGTATGGGCTACCCAATAATACTAATTTCTCAATAGAATGGATTCCTCTGATTGATTCCTGTGTTAATTCCCATATCATGAATTGGCCTTCCATTCTATCTAACATCCTAGCCACCACCATTACCGAATATCGACAGAAGAAAGCCTCCTTTTCAAATAACCTCCCTCCCTTCTATTTGAGTGCCTACATTATGCATGCTATCTGTTTTTGCATGACATTTCCAACCATGGGTTGGAAATGGACCTTACAAGATCCTTACCCCATCCATCTCAATCATAAACAATTATGGGAATCACATTACATACCTCACTTCTATAAGATATTCCATGTTGTTGTGTTGCCCCTACATCAAATAATTTTCAATAAGAAATCCCTTAGGTTTTCCCAAGAAGCTGTAGCAAACTTGCTTACTATCAGCAAGTATTTTATTGAAGAGTGGTTCACCTACATTAGGGCTTTTGGTAGCACAACAGATCCACATTTTCTTCCTTTATATGTTTCTAATAAGTTATTAGCAAGAGATATTGCCTACCAGACTGTGGGAAAGGGCCTAATTAAAGCTCTCAAAAACGGCGAAAAGTCATTATGGCCCATTTTCCCTGTAAAATGTGGTTCTTTTTCTTTAGCCAATTTTGTTCATGCTACTATGGAATCAACACATATGGAAGCCCTCAGGCTTCATACATTGCCTAAGAGGCAATTTGATCCAAACAAAGTGGCATATAATGTTACTATTGGAGTAAAGATCAAGCCATACAATCATGATGATAATTATTTTGAGGATTTGTTATAGTCAGTTGTATCCTTTGAAAAAACCTTTGAATGGGAAAAGGCAAGTCTGAGACCTAAAGATTTTCAAATATTTCATGAATTCAGAGATGAGAGGCTCTAGGTGATTCGAATGCATCTATTAAAACATGAGGATAACTCTACTCCAAGTGTCACTATTGATAGTGGAGGTCCCATCTCTCAAGTAGACTCTCAAGTAATCACTGAGAAGGCACCAAACACAGGGAAACCCCAAGATGACAACAACACAGCTAAATCTAGCAGGAAGTCAGCTGAGAAGTAAGTATTGAGCACCCCGACTACAAAGATCATTTCAGAGGCCAAAGGTGGTAGTTATGAGCAGGAGTGGGATCAGTTTAATCAGAAATTGCAAGGCACTCCCAAAGCGTCAAATACCCAAAAAATAGAGGAATGGAAAAATACTCTACATCTTCATAAGGATAAAGAGCCCAACTCTGTGGACGAACAATATACACCTATGGGGGAACAAGAAACAATCCCAGCATACTGAAATTATCACTGCTCTGCCCACATCATAAATTGTTTTGAAAGTAACTGAAATACCTCCACTTGATGTGTTCTATAGCCCTCTCCATAAGGCTATAGTTAGAAGGCAGAGAAAAAGGAGAAGGGAAGATACACCTGAATTCCCACCTGGAAACGAACCGATGGACATTGTTTGGAAGGACATTCCTTTCAATCCAACCGAGAACTTGAATAGACTATCACAGTTCATGAGAGCATACGCATCAGCCACTATGGACAAGGCCATTGAGGTTTCTACTTTACTAAGGGAGAAAGAGGATAGAATTGCACATCTTGAGCAAGAGCTCGAGGCAGAGAAAGCAAGCGCAAATAGGCAAGTGGCGCAGCAACTGGCGCAATTGCAGCAATACATGGAGGTCCTGAAAATAAGCCATGAAGCCGATATATCAGCCAAAAATATGCAACTCCATGAAATGCAACAACCCATGGAAATATATAAGGACGTTTCCGCTACTAAGGAGTTCATCAAAGAGGCCCTGGAATTAAATTCCTTTTGGTGAAGCAAGAAGAGTATTTTTGCCAGAAGATGTCACACATTACTCCCTATCTGAATACTAGCGACCTGCTAACAGATAAGGCAATCAACTAGAGAACGAAGTTTAATGATTTAAACACTAGAATATTTGAGTTCATCGAATGGCAAGAAACAGAAGATGGAAGGAAATCCAATCTACCTGAGATTGAAGAAACTCATAAAGACATTCTCTTCACAGACTGGGATGCCAGAATCAAACAAGCTGAGCTAGCAGCTTCAAGGGCAGTTGGAGTTTCAAAGAACATCATCAAAGAAGTGAATCACATCCTGTTTGCTACCAGTCTCATCAAAGAAGGCAATACGAAAGAAATGCCCAATTTAACTGCTCAGTATAAATACTGGAAAGAAAAGGCGGGGAGTCAAAGAGAAGCAATTACAAAAATGACCACGACTAACTGGGAGTCATGTTGGCAGTATCTTGTTATGCCACATTGCCATATTATGACTCTCAATTGTTCCCTTCACACGATTCAAAGGATGTTTCCACCACTCACCGATGCGATCTTCACAGGATAGCTCAGGACTCATTTCAGACAACCTCCTCAAATTCAACCGATGACCAATATTTATGATTTAAAGGACAAGCTAGCAGATAGCAAGTCATCCTCTTAGTTTTGTTTATTTAGCCTCTATTTATTTTTGGAGTTAGTAACCTAGTTAAGAGGAATGTTGTTTGAAACCTCCTCAAATTTTGTATAATCTATTTTTGCACATTTAGTTAGAATAGTATTTATACCATTCTCATGCATTTAGAGAAGGGTCCAGAATTTTATCAAAAACATTTGCAAAGAATGCACTATTGTAAGTTTGTGAGTGCTTTGGTGAAATTATGGAACATGATCATTTCTTTTAGATATCAGACTACTTTCCTTTGTTGATGCACTTTTCTATTCTTAGGTGACAATCTCATTTGAAGAAAGAAGTTGGTCCATGTCATTTGTCAAATGAGCAGGACTTCACACATGTGAGACTATTATTGTGTATGATTGATCCTGTTTACAGTTAATTAGTGGAAAAACTTTACTTTCATAAATTATATGTGAGATTTATTGTTTTTGTTAAGAACTAATTGCACTTTTGTATGATGCCTAGCTGAAGTTGTGATTTTCATATATAACTCATCATATATGTGATATATTTTATAAATTCCTTTAACTAACTATTTAGTCTAGGAATTATCTTTTAAGTTATCATCTCTGTTTAATTGTTTTCAATCTTCATTATCACATGTTAAACATATATCTTTGTAGATCACATACCATACAGGAACACCCGGGTTTATATTAGAATAATTTAGTTAGAGAAATTGCTTTATAGAATAGGTCACTTAGATTATCATTATTCTATTACAAATCACTCATGAACCACCCACTCTCATCTTAAAACCCACACTGGGAAATTGGTCCCATTATCCCTAGTCGGAGCTGCCACTTCAAACGGAAAAGGAGTTGTATTAAGGTCCGGACCAGGTGGTTATCCCCCATGTTTTGGCAACATAATTCTGAGGCTGCAACATGTTGACATGTTCAAGAGAAGTCACTCAGTAAACTTCATCCTTTGCAATACTCATAAACCTTCATTTTCATGACCACAATTCATGAACATTGTGTCATCAGTCACATTCTGTCTTCAAAATCATTACACTCGTTTCATGTCGTTGATGGGGGATACATCAAGGCCCTCTTGCAATGAGTCAATTCTTGTCAACATCAACACATTATCCAGGAATTTGGCTTAGAAACACCCTTCCAGTACCTTGAGGCTTGCATACATCAATGGCAAGTTTCTCGCTTCTAGTGATAGGTTGACATCACAGGTCTTTGACCGAAAGACTTTGTATGGTGTTCGACATCAAAACATCTATTCACACCATGCAGAATGTATTGTAGTACCTTGAGAATCATTATCATTATTGGTGATTTCTCTCATGTCTGTTAACAACTTACATCATTGGCTGGTAATCAGACAGTGTCTTCCCATGTTCGACTTAAGATCACATTTTCACATGGTTAGACTTGTACTTGAGAAAATGATTGGACGAGATATAGGACCTGGATCTAGTTTCATCCATCTAGGTTGTGATTTCAGGAGAGTACTAAATCATCTGTATGATGGATTTACATAGATGGGCATCTTACCATGGGTCTATATCTGTAGACGACTATCTCATTTATGTGCATGTAATGAAAATTTTATATGCTGAGCATGGGTATGCCTTCCCTCAACAATTCATGAAAATTCAAAGATATCATGATATTATGTATTGTTATTGATGTAGGTCATTGTCTGCTTTAGAACCTCCTCATCACAGCATAAAGCATATCACTCAACATTATCATTTTTGGTTTCATGCTTTACGGGGAAATTGTTACAGGTCTATTTGGGCACATCACTCTCGATGATCATATCAGTGTAAAAAGGGTCTATCAAACCCTAATTTAGTTGCTACATGCCCTAGACATGCCACCTCATTGAGTGCTTTCATCCATGAGAGTTTCCTGACTTCAAACCTTACTGTAGTGCTTCCTTGGGCCACCATCTCACCCCTGGTCAGGGGTAAGTGCTCTGCAGAGCAGCTAGCCCCATTCAAGGTTGCGTTGCAGAGCACCTGAGCCCACTCAAGCATGCGCTAGGCAAGAATCCTCAAAATGTTCATTAGATCCTGAGTATATTCCTCCCTTCTAGAGCCTTCTAGAAGGAACCCAACTCCTATCCTATCAAGATGAGCTCGACTTAGGATAGCCTTGGATCATCTAATCCTCTATCCTCTCATCCCTTTGAACATGGAAACTAATCATACAATTATGGAAAACCATTCAATGCCATATTAATGACAAAACTACTTGCATTCATCTTAAAATTGGCCTCCCATCATAGAGCCAAAGATCTTGGATATTATAGAGAAATATTGTTGGTTTAGAGACTTGAAATCATCGTCAAAGTAATGTTATGTTGCTGGATTGATGTTATTATTGGTGTGATGAGGGCTTGGACTAAGCTGGATGAGTGACATGAGATCGAACCACATTGGGTGTAACTTCTCCTTCTATCAAACAATAAAGTTGTTTATTCCTTTTCCAATACTTTTTTCTATATCTATAATGAATATATGTTCAAATTTTATCGATTCCATTTGTTTACAATAAATAGATCATATGATTTGATTGTTTTCATCTTCTATTTATGTTGGTAGGTACCAATTAAGCAAATTCAGTTTGAGCAGGAGCGATGGGAGCAACTCAAAGGAGATCAAAGGAAGCGAATGATCACAAGTAGGTTCTTTATCTTATCTATTTATTGTAGGGAAAGGTTAAACATCTTTACTTTAGTTGTTCTAAGTGTAACTACCCACTTAGGGAAGATATACTTATCTGTAGGTATAAATTCCATATAACAATGTGGCGCTCCCTTATTCACTAAAACTATGCCATGTCATCTTCTCCCTGCTACTTGGACAAGTCAAACTCAAACTTTGACTTACTCAAAATTTTTCATCTGGACTCATATATGAGTTTCATTCGCACCGTTGGAATTAGGATGATGAGCACTTTGATCCGATGCTAATCTTATCCAGATTTTTCCACTTTGTGTTTTTATCCTTTTGTCATGCCACTGGTACTTTTATGAAGATCCACCTAGATCAATCCTTCCCACTAAGAGCTTTTGGACCACCAAAAGATTTTCAATCAATTGGTAAGTGAGGAAATTTCTCCCTCACTTTTTCCTTCTCCAGCCATCAAGCTTTGCTTGGATGCATTCCTTTGAATCCAACATGGATGTACTCTACATCTCCTCGTTGTGAAGTTTTGGTCCTCTAATCGAGTATGATATCTTCAGGCAACTTATCTAGATACTCAGGTGCAAAATCATCCATTGTAGGAATCTATGCAACCTTCTTGGTATCTATAATCAATGGAGGTTCATAAAGCTTCAAGTTTTCCACATTTACCATGGATTACTTTTGCATATAAGCAGGAAAGTCAAGATGAAAAGCATTGTCTCCAATCTTTGCCAATATGGTGAAGGGACCATATCTAATGGGTCTCAGTTTCTTCCCTTCTCCCCTCATCCTATCTTTGATGATATGGATCCATACCTTTTCTGCAACTTGATACTGATGGTTATCTCGGTGCTTATCATGTCGAGCTTTATACTGAGCTTGACTCTTCTCCAACTTCTCCTACACTACCTGATGAATTACCTGTATCCGATGAATGAACTTCTATGATTTGTCCCTATCATCTAGTCCATTTCCATCCTCCTCTTTCCCAAAGATAATGTCTAAGGGATCTCTGGGTAGATAGCCAAAGCATGTCTCAAATGGTGAGCTCTTTGTAGATGAATGTGCTACTTGATTGTATGCATGTTGTACATAAGGAAGTTTTTCATCCCACAATTTGGGATGTTTCCCACAATAGCCTCGCAATAAGTGTACCACAGTGCAGTTGACAACCTCTGTCTGTCTAGCAGTCTGTGGATGAAATTTCGTACTTCTTTTCAGCTTGGTGTCCATCATTCTCCACAAATTGGTCCAAAACTCCCCAAGAAAGAAAGAGCCAAAATATGACACAATAGATGTGGGAAACCCAAAATGGACCCAAACATGTTGAAAGAAAAGAAAAGTAGTTTTCTCAGAAGTGACCTACCTTTTACAAGGCATTAAAATACACATTTTACTAAACCTACCCACAATGACATACAAATAGTCGTGACCTTTCCTAGACATAGGTAAACCTCCTACAAAGCCCATGGACACACTTTTCCATGGTTGACTCAGAATAGGGAGTGGTGTGTAGAGCCTAAGTTTTCTATTAGAGATATTTGAAACAAAACACTACACATAACCCTTTACAAAGCGAGTCACAATGTTTTTTATATGAGGCCAAAAAAAAAACCCTCTGCAAATGATATAAATTTTTATCAATGCCAAAATGATCAGACATCAAAGAGATATGAGCCTCTCAGATTACCTGAACCCTTTCATTACTAGGTATACACAGTTTTCCAAGGTGGTACAATAGATTTCCCTGCAAGTAATAATTGTCCACCTGCTACCCACAAGTTAGATTTGTATAGATTTCTTTAAAATCATTATCGTTAGCATATTGTGCAACATAAATTTCTAATGCAAAAGAAACATTTTGCAAAACTAAAGAAGTAGAAATAGGAGGGTGATAAATCATAACTGCTACTTTGTTGCTGGCGCCCTTCTTATATTTTATTTCCAAATGAAACTGTTGGAGGAATCCCATCCATCTGAAGTGACGGGCTTGCTAAAGCTTGGTCTATGACTAAAGATACTGCAAGGGTTGATGATCTGTGTGGATGATGGTCTCCTTTCCGATTAGATAGCGTTTCCACTTCTTTACACTCTAGACCAAGGCATACAACTCCCGTTCATGCGTAGGATAATTCACAACAGCCTAGGAGAAAGTCTCTAAATGGTAATAAACAATATTTATTTGTTGCATCAATACAACACCAATGGCATAACCATTGGCATCTGCTTCAATTCTAGAAGGCTACTGAAGGTATGGTAAGGCAAGCACCGGGTCCGTGCTGATCTTCTCTTTCAGTCTGTCGAAGGATTTCTGTTGTTTTCCTCCCCATTGAAAGGCCTGCTTCACACTAGTGAAGGCATGCAAGGGGGCTGCAATAATGGAAAAGTTCTCTATGAACCTTCTCCAATACTGCACCATGCCTAGAAAACTTTAGAATTTTGTGACATTCGTGGGCTTAGGCCACTTCATTATCGTCTCCACTTTAAAGGGATCTATCCTTAATTGCCCATTACCAACAATATGGCCTAAATAAATCAGAGAAGTATTTACAAACTCACACATTTACAGTTTCAGCTTTTAATTTCTCTTTCTTCAGAACATCAAGCACTTCTTTATGTGACACATGTGTTCCTCCCATGTCCTACTGTACATAAGAATATCGTCTACATACACAAGAAAGAAATGATCAAGGAAGGGATGAAATAAATCATTCATTACCCTCATGAACATGGTTGGAGCGTTGCATAGCTTGAATGGCATCACCATCCATTTGAAAAACCCTTGCTTGGTTTTGAACGCAATTTGTGATGAGCACAAGTATTGCAGCAAGAATGCTACAACTCTTGGGGCTACCAACTTACTTTATAAACCCAAGGTTTGTACAAACTTGGAGGTGACAGTGTTGTATACACAAGTAAAAGTGATGGGTCTGCTCTTTGTCACTACTCAGTTGGTGATAGAACACTATGGTTTTTCAAGCCAGATTTCTATGGATTCATAAGAAGCTTGATTACTAATGAGGGAAAGAGAAATCTACTCTAAGAGAAATCTTTTCTACTGCAGTAAGGAAAAAGACTGAAATCAAATGCTAAAATCACACCATTTTCTAACTAACTGCTAAGAGGTTATGCTTCAAAGGAATGCTAAGTTAACATGTATGCAATCCTACTATCCTAAGCATGCAAATTCAAAACATCAAACATTCTACTACTGTGCATGTAAATGACTAAAACAAATCTGTTTTTCTTTTTGTCCTTTTTTTATGTGAAAGTGTGCAACTAATTTTTTTTGGTGATGTGGAAGGTGGCTTAGGGATGTTGGTGAATGGTTAGAAAGTTGGGGAGACTAGTAGGTGACCTTTTCTAGCTTCCTAGAGTATTTTCCCTCAATTCAGCCTCAAAACAGACCACTACAGGAAAACCTATAGGATGTCCTAATGCATTCTACAAGATGTCTTGAAAACCTACAGGACCCCCTATATTTCTACAGGATACAGCCGAGAGAAAAAGGATGGGTGCTGAAGGTAATGGAAGGTTTAGAGAAGGTGGTTGGTGGATGGAATGAGGCAAGGGAGTGCCTAGGACCACTTCATAACTCAAAACCAAGGTTGGGAGATGGTTGGATTTGCTCAACAAGCTTGGAGAAGTTTCCTTGTGAAATGATGAAATTAGTGAGGGTTTTAGTGAAAGCAAATAATGATCATCGATGGATGAATTTGGAATGAGGTTGTTGACTATTTAATATCTTTGTACTTCTGAAACACTTGTGTTGCATCAAACATTGTCATTTACCCAAAAATCATGTAAACACGAAGAATTTTAATGATCTAGGAAAACAGAATTTCATGATCTAACTGCCTACTTCATGCATGAGGAAAAATTTCAAAATAATATGGAACATGGATGAGATCTAATGTAAGACTGAAGATAGAGGAAATGATAACTAAATCCTACTCTTGAAAACTAATCAAATGCTAGCCTAAGTACAAAAAACCCTAAATTCCATGAGAAACTAGAATTCTATCTTTTTGGGGCTGCATAGGATTTCTTTCCTCAAACCATGATCCCTGAAGGAAGGAGTGAGGACAAAACCACCTATTGAAAGCTTTTTGATGTTCCTTTATATCTTCTAAACTACTACTGAAGTAAAGCACAAATGGAAGCAAACTAATAAGATCTACACTACTTGCAATGAAACAATTCTAAAGACAATTCAACCATTAATCTATGAAATCAATCTAAGCATAAAAATACGAGAAGAGCAGCCTTTGCTGATAGGGTTGGGCCCTAACCCAAGAGCTTCAGCCCTTTGAGTTAACTCAGTGTTGGATCAAGGAAATTCTCATTCTCATGATCAAAATAGAAAATTACATAGCAATGTCTTCCACAAGTCTTGAACTAGAAATTGACTAGTGTTTTTATAGCAAATATTCGAATCCTAATGAGGCTCTAGGCCTCTTTATTTATACAACTGAAGTCTCCAACGACTTCCTTAAATCTAGGGAGGCTTTGCTCCCAAACTTGAGATAAACTAACTCTTTGACTATCACTTGCTCGGCTGCCTTTTGATCTCCATGACTTGGCTGCTTGTACTCCAAGCTAGTGTGATTGATGGAGGAATATTCGAATGAGGGAGGAATAAATGAGGAGGATATACCTCCTACAATATCTCCTCTTCGTCTCATTCGAGTTCCAACCCCTAATTAGCCAAAAATCCGTGATTTTATCTCACAAACCTGCATTTAATGCACATTAGTCCTCTAGGCATAATATCTCACTTTGACTTATCTCATTAAACAAAATACAATCAAAATATGTAACAAATTGTGAGAAGAGTTGATTTGACTAAGCTAGGAGGTGAATTAAGGTCCATATAGTTACCCAATGATGAGAATCATCATCACCCCTCTACTGAAAGTGTTGCTCATCCTCTGAGCAACTCAATTAATATCCATGTCTTTCATAGCTCTAGTGGCCTCCCTGACATCCCATGCTTCTATTGTAGTTTCCTCTTCCTATGCATAGAATCCTGCCTTCCTTTCTATCTCCTCCCACTACTTTCTTTCTTCCTCTTCCTTCCTTCCTTCTAGCATCCCTAAGAGCAATGGTGGACTAAGTCTCAAGCCAATCCAATTGACTTTGAGTCTTTGGAGAGTTTGCTTGTACATGGGTGTCCTATTCAGTGATTCTCTCATTCTTTGAGGAGAATGGTACTCTCTGATTTTCAAACTGTAAGGAAAAGTATTCCATCTCCTTTGGCAAGCTTGCATGTTTTCATCCCCTAATAGCCTGAACATACCCTCAAAATGTGTAATTTATTGCTTCTGGGAAGCAAGATGCCTGGGTGCAAGTTGAGGTTCATTTGCAATTAAGTTATGTGTACTGATGACAACCATTGGATTTGACTGCTCAACTCTAATCATGAGAGGCTCTATTTCTTCCCTTGCCATTATTTTCTTCATTTCATCAGCCCTTGCTTCCTTATGGTTCATCCATGATTCCAAAGCCATCAAATGTAACTCCCCTTGTTTTGCATTAGGGTCCCATACATTCAGATCTGTAAGGGTTAGGTTATGTAGGTAGAAATAAGACAGTTTAGCCCTATCCTCCAATGTGATTTGATCACAAAGTTCAATGAACAATGGAACTGCAGCCACTATTCCTTAAGGTATAATGCATAGGACTTAGCTAGCATCCTGCATTGGATTGCCTCTAAGGATAGACTGGTCATGGATGCCAATTGATTCTCTCTTTCTTGTAGTTGTCCTTTTAACCATGCATTTTTTGCCTCCAACTGAGCTTTCATCATTGCCTCTTTGTCCCTCAGGCTGCTCAGTTCTCTACCCATATATTTAAGCTTTTCCTCCATGTGACCTATGTCCTCCACTCCCTTGGACTTGGAAATCTACATCCATCTATATGTTCTTGATCTTTCTTTCTCAAGCTCAAAGAATAATGGGATGGAAATTTTTTGTGGAATGACCCTACCCCCTTCAATAAACCTATAATAGGAGTCAAGGTTAGGTTAAGGACTAGGTTCCCTTAGCTCTAGGTCCTCTTTCTTTGTTTCTTTCTACACTCTCCCTTCTTTATCCAATTTTTGAGTATCCTGTAGGTTTAGAAAATTTTCCTGTAGGATTTACTCTGCTTCCTATAGGTCCTTTTGTGTATATTGAATGATGCCTTTTCCTTTGGATGAGGCAGATCTAGTCCCACGCCTTCTCACATAAGTGATATGAGACTTGGGGGAGGCTTGTCCTGAGGATCCATCTCCTTGAGTTTCCATAAGAGGGGCCATCTTCTCCTACTGTTTAGGTGAGTCTTCAATAAGAATAGGAACCTTGGTGGGAGTTTGAGGTTTTCCCTGCCTTTTTCTTGTACCTTTTCTTGTCCTAAAGTATAATGGAGTTTGTCTTTGTCTTTTGCCTTTTTGTTTGATAGGGGTACTAAGAGTAGTGAGGGCAGTTGTTGCCTCTTTCTTAGTGGGTTCTGGAGATACCGTGGGTGATTCCTCCTTGTCTTCTACCTCCTCTTTTCCATTCCCTTTGTCATCTTTGTCTTTCTCCTCTTTGTCTCCCTCTAGTTCCTCACCCTATTCATTAGTTTCCTCCTTTGCATCTTCTTTTGTTTCTTCACCACTTTCCTTCTCTTTTTCTTCTTCATCTATTTCCTCTTCATCCCTCTCTGTTTTTTCTTCATATTTTTCATTTTATTCTTCATCCCTTTCACTGGGAGTAGGGATCTTGTCATATTCAAGGGCTTTTATATCCTCCTTTGTCTGCATGTCTTTGAAAATTGCCCATGTGATAGGAATTCTAAGGTTTTGGAGGGCATCTTCTATGATAAGTCTAATTAACCCATGATGGGATAGTTGTTGGTGGTTTCCTTCTTGCACCTTCATGCTCATATCTATCACTGATTGAAGAAGGAAGTAGTGTATGATGAGTGTGTTTTGAGGAGGTGTGTCTGCTCCAAACCTCAATTCTTCAAGAAGCGTAAAGTGGTACCCATATACCATGTTGTACCTACCTTCACATGAGATATAATTTATAAGGTGGTAGCTAATTTCATTTTAAGTATAGGGTAGGATTTCTCTTCTCACTCCATTTTTGTGTTCCATGGCCTCCTCTCCTTCTAAAAATAATTTCTTCTTTTTGCAGTTTGGATATTTCCCTTGTCCTCGTTTCTCCAAGGCACTCCTAAGGGAAGTGTGGTAATTTTGCCTATGATTTCAAGGGTGAGATCTATGGAGAGGCCTCTCACCACAATAGTTTCATGGGTCCTAGGTAGTGGAATGAGGGAGAGAGAAAAATCTCAGGCTACTTCATCATCATACCCCCTCAATTTCTCAAAGAAACCCATCCTATTGTGCTTTGTGAATATCTCTAACACAGGAGGGTGCTGATGAATCCTTACTGTGTTGATGGG
The DNA here is from genome assembly GCA_000404065.3 of Pinus taeda. Classification (NCBI taxonomy): domain Eukaryota; kingdom Viridiplantae; phylum Streptophyta; class Pinopsida; order Pinales; family Pinaceae; genus Pinus; species Pinus taeda. The sequence goes on from APFE030244115.1 coordinate 162,091, forward strand.
TTCCCTTTTATTAAACCCCCCTGTCATTTTCTTTGATGGATGGAGGAGTGTATATGTCTGATGCAAATTTTAATGAAGGAGGAAATGTAAACGAAAATTTTGTGTATACAATTCCCTTATGTTGCAATCACTTTCAACAAAATAGAAGATTTTTTTACGTTCCTTTCACTTGGAAAAATGTGGGGAAATCTAGAGCCTACCTCCTTAACACTGCTTGATGAATCCACCCTCTATTTTTGCCTTCTGAAGCCGCTTGTTGCCAATCCTGTAGGTGCTAGACTGTATCCTGTAGGATCCTGTAGGTGATCCTGCGCAGGAAAACAACAAAAGTTTCCTTTCCTGTAGACTACTTGAGGGCCGAGAGCGACTTTGCTAGTGTGAGCCTCGAGAGTGTGAATGCTTCTATCCATGGGGATCAACGTTTATTTCCTCATATGTGTGATTTGAGTGAGGTGGTGTGTTGGTAGCTGAGGTACAAATATCTATTTTTGTACCTTTGGTCCCATTACCACATCATCATTCTCCTCTCCTCATAGTCAACTCCCACTTCAGGCATCCATAGCTTAACTACTTTCGACCTCATATTTCCTTTCCTTAACTTGAATGTTACCACATGTGTGAGGACTAATTGCTTTCTCTTTGTTGGCTGAACGAAGTTGGCCAAGTTAACTAGCCACCTTTCGCATATAAACCAACTCTTTCACAACTTTTACATCTTTTGATCACATCATGCTAATGAGAGAGTGGAAGAGAGATACTTACCTGTGGTAATGATGCCTTGATGCAGTTTGTTGAAGAAATTAATTCTTTGTTTTGTGTTGGCTGCATGTGCTTTTCTCTTCTTTTTTTCATTGTCCATTGATGATTTTCTTTGATGTGCAGATACTTGGTGTTGATGATGATGATGTTGATGCTACTACTAGGATCTGGAGGAGCCTCTTCTACCTTTGGATATTTCATGCTTGAAGCTGACAGCAACTTGTGATTTATGTTTTGTGGGATAGGCTGCTACAAGATTTCCTACAGGATGCCCTATAGCTACTTCTCCCTCAAAAATTTTAATCATTTTCTACTGCTGGAACCTGAGGATGGTTGGAATGGGAAGAGAAGGGTTATAGGTATTTGTGCATGAGGAAAATATCCTTCAGGTGTTGTCCCCTTTCTCTATATCTTCATCCTCTTTTCTTTGTGTTCTTCTTGAAAAACTATAAAAAAAAAATAAAAAAAAAAAATAAATATATATATTATATATATATATATATTATATATATATATATTATATATATATGAATGCAGGGGTGATCATGGTGGAGAGAGGTATGGTGATGAGACAGTGAAGTAGTAATTTTTTGTTTTTGATATGGGCAAGTCATCCCCTTTCTCTAGGGTTACTTTTTTTAGGATTCCCAAGCCACTGTAATTCCTATAGGATCATCCTGTAGGTTTACAGGGAATCCTGTAGAAAACACAGAACCCTTGCAAATTGAGGAAAATGAATGGAAAAAAATGGAAGGAATAATGGAATTATGAAGGATAATGAATGGATAAATAAAAGCTTGAGCTGGACAGGCCCCTTTTGGTTCTATTTTGTTGATATGATCATCCTCCTGCTAACCTGCAAACAATATTTTCATTATTTTTCTTTTGTCTTTTATTTTTATTTTTATTTATTTATTTTATTGAAAACAACTAGTATATCTCCAAGGGGTTTTCATCCTCGCTGCTTTCCCTAGGCACCTCACGAGAGGTTTTCACCCAGAGATCTTTTTATTTCTCCTTTTTTTTTGACACCATTGGGTTGCCTCAAGAGGTTTTCAACCCAACAGTGTTACTCAGGCGCCTCATGGAGGTTTTCACCTAAGTTTCTTTTGTTTTTTAGTGACTTGATGAGGTAGGCGCTGAGACTTGCTCCACCAGCATCACTATTTTTTTGGTACCACATGGAGGTTTTCACCTGAGTCTCCTCTTTATTTATTTATTTTTATTTTTATTTATTTTATTTTTTTCAGTGACTTGATGAGGTAGGAGCTGAGACTTGCTCCACCACCATCATTGTTTTTCTGATACCATCAATGAACTCGTGCTTTGACAATTCCCTTTTGTAAACTTTCAACATGTGCCCATTAACAAGTAAAGGTATGGCCTCTGCATCTATGGTTCTAATCTGCACTGAACCATTATCTTGATGTTCTTTTCATGCCAAATATTCCTCTGAATTTGAGACACCTCTATGTGTAGGAGGGCCTGCATTCTGAACTCATCTAACCCATTCAACTGGAGCAATCTCTCTTTTTGTGAACTATTGAGATCTATATCTAGTTGGGCTCCCATCTGTTATCACTCATAATTTTCTCTAGAAGTTATCAGAAGAAATAAAATGACCAAGGTAACCACAAACCAACTTTTAAGCATAGTTTCTAGCCAACCCATGGCTCAGAGAGGGCTCTCTCTATTGATTTAACTTTGTTTACTGGGATTCCAGGCTAGTTTTGAATGTTCAGGGGGGTTTTTGATTTGTATTGAAGATTGGAGGGTGGAATACTTAAAGCATATGGATAGAATGATGTCTTTGGACCATTGGGTTATGGAGTCAACAGAAGGGCAACATAACTGAAATTAACTCACTAAAGGGAGAGTTCAAAGGGAAAGCTAGCAGAGTACAGTGCAGGTCTTTGGGCCAGATGGGTAAAATGGTCTTAACCAGGGTGAGAAAGAAATTAAGAATTCTTAGACCGAGATCAAAATGAGGAAAGAAGGATAATCGTAAACAAAGGGAAATTAAGAATCCTTTGTTATAGATTACAGGGAGACAACCTAAACTAAGGAGAAATCAAGAATTCCTTAACTTAGATAATCAGTAGGAAACATTTAAATGCATAACAGTTAAAACAGAGTGCAATGAAGAAAATTCTGAGGTATCATTCCATGTTAAAGCATTTAGATTAAAAAATACATTAAATATTGTGGAAAAACTTTAAGAAAGATAACAACACAAGAGAAAATACTTGTCTGCACTTCGCTCTACATGTGAATCCTATGAAATATCTTGTCTTTATTCATTAATCCAGCTTGCTAGTCCAATCAGTGATACAATAGCTTACAATATTGTGATAAAAAAGGTCTATAGAAATGTCTAAGAATCCACCCTACATACTTTGAATTGTGAAGTATTTATACAAAAATTATTACAAAATATCTCAAACTAACTTGATATTTAATCTAGGAAATACAAATATCTTCTTACAAGAAGATAGAGACAACTATTGAATTGTTTTCATGATGTCCCTTTTATTGTGGTGTTGCTGGCCTTTATAGTTTGGTTTGTATCCCTTTATGTTGGCTTGCTGTTGTGGTCTTTTATTCTGGAATCTTCTTTAACTTTTAACTTTCACCTGATACTCTTTGACACTGATACACTTTGGCATGCTGACCTGTTTTCCTCTGTTTACCTAGTTGTTCTACTTTTACTGTACAGTAATCTTTTTACTCTAAATTTCTTACAGTAATCAGTCATCGTTTCCCACCATTTATTATTAGGTAACTTGACATTCATCATTCACCTATATATCTCATCAACCTCGGTATACTTGGAAAAATTGGTTTGGTGATGAACAAGTGTTTAATCTCATTCTGGAGAAAAAACAAGTTCTCAAATGTATTATACAAAACTTTGCCTGTTGGCAATGCTTTTATTGCTGAAGTGCTAGCTTGTTCTTTATCCAACTACTTGAGTGTCTTATCATAGTTCTGTTGTGTCATAAGTGTATCATTAATGACCAATGGACTGGGTAATTCTTTCTCCCTCAAAATTTGGAACTTAGCCATGAATCTATCTATGGCTACCTGCATTTTCTGGAAGTTTTCTTCCAAGTTTAGCATTATGTTTCTCTTGGAAAGGACCTTCCTTATTTCCAAAATGGTTTCAGTTATGTATTCTATATCCAGCTGATGAAGCTCATACCTGTTTTTGCTGTTAAGGAAGTGGATGTGTCGATTGGCAACCTCAGACATGTCTCCTAATTACTCCTTAACTTTTTGGATAGCTTCTATAGTTATCTTTATCAATTTTGTCTGCTAAAAAATAACTTGAATAGATGGCCAAATATCCTTGACAGAGTCAATGATATTGGCCCATAATAGTTCCTTGGCTGGTCCAAGGGTTTTCTCTAATTTTATGTCTTTCTCCATAGCTTTGACTGTTTCACTCATTCTATTGGCCTTTTGAGCCTCTTCCTTTTGGATAATTTGGGCAAGTTTGTAGTCATTTTCTAAACTTTCCACCTTTTCTTTCAGTCTATTCATTTTTGTAGCTTGAATAGGCATTTCGTTCATGGATCTGACTAATTTGTCTGCCTCTTCTCTTGATGTACCTAATGCTGATGTAGACTCTGTTGTGACTGGCAATGCTATGGTAGGTGGACCTGTAGGTGCCAGTGAAGCTGCTAGTGTGGAATGGACTGTTGTAGATAGTGTTGGGATGACATTTGCCTATGTAGTGGCAATATCAATTTGTTTCAATTCAATTAAAGTGTCTAATTCCTTCTCTGTCTCCCTTAACTGATCATTAAGCTTTAAGACCAAGTCCATCAACTCTTCATGTCTGGTTTGGCTTTCTAATACTTGAAGTGTTTGAGGATGTTGTAGCTGGGGTATTTTTAATTGCTTCCTAAGTGTAGAAATATCATCGTTTTCTTATTTATGGGCTGCTCTGTGGCTTTAATATCTTTGGGATTATGTCCCAAATCAATAACTAAGTCTTCCAAAGACTTAATCCGGGTATCCTTGGCCTATGAGGAGGCCTTCTCCAACTGAAACTGTGTCGAGATATTATTCAATGAGTTTTGTAGTTGATAGGTAGCTATGGCTTTACCTATAAGGGTGGAGTATATCATATCTCTAGCCTGTTTATGCAATTCTATTTGGTCTATGGGATGAATATCCCTTGCCATCACTTCAAAATCAACTCTCTTGAAGTCTGGTGATGTCTTGGGCTGTTGTGTTGTAGGTTTGATAAAGGACATTTGAAGCTTTCCCTCCTTGATGTCAAAAGCTGACATCAGCCTTGTTTGATTTGTGGGAGTGATTTTTAGATATTGAGCATATGTCTGAGCTTTGAGATTCTCATTCCTCATTTTAATCTCTTTATATCTGTCCTTTATGGCTTGATCCTTGTCGATAAGCCTATTGAATGAGGATACTTCTACACTTAGCTTCCTTTCTAAGATCTGAGTCTGTGATGTGCATGGCTCTTGTACGTCTCCAGATGGAGTTGTGGCTCCACTTCTGTCTCCTTCTATATTGGTCATCTATGTTGATCCTTATGTATCTTCCTGTTCAGAAATAGGATTATGCCTTCGCGTCTTACTGTGATTGGTTTCACACTGCACATTAGATGTATCTATTCCTGAAGTGGAAGCTCCCTCTCTGTTTCTTTTGGGATTTATTTCTTCATTTTGGGGAGTCTGCATGATCAGAGGGGTACTCATGATGGCTTCTTGTTGTTCAGGTACCTACAGTAATGGGCTCTCATGCTGCTTCTCTAAATCAATCAAGGTATTTTCAATGTCTACTTTTGTACTATCTCTATCTATAAGAGTGTTCTCCAACCACTCAGATTGATTGGCATATGCTTCTATCTCAAGTATGGGGTGATGAATGTAAGGTCCCAATTCGACCTTTTGCCTAAGTCTGGTCTTGAATCCTTGAGGGTTATATCTCCACATGAAACTTTTTTGAAATTTCATTTCTTTCAAAATGTGATCTGCCTCCTCCCCCGCTTCTCTAGAATTACATATGAAAGGGCCCAATTGATTTTTGACTCTAAACTGGGTGTTCTTCTTGGCCGAAATGAAATTGACTTCATCTAAGTTCATTATTTGCCTATAATACTCCAAAGAAAATAACCTCATGGGGAGGTATTTGGGTAATTTATATGGGGCAAGCTAGCACCCATAAACCCTTATCTCTGTGTGGTTTTGGTAAAGATACCAATCTCCCACTTTGGTTTTCTTGGACATATGGAGGACTCTTTTTATCTCTGGACTTATCCTAGGTGGAGGATTTCTGGTCAGCATAGTTATGATTGGATGAACAAAAGAATCTATGAAATCTGAATAGGTGTATGGTGATCCAAATTTGTGGAATAGTGGAGTCTAAAAAATGATAGACCTGGGCTGGCCTTTGGTATCAAGCTTCTAGATAGTGAAACGAAACCTATCCAGCTGATAATACAAAAATAGGTCATATAATACAGATGTGTATTTGAATACTCTCTCATTTCTCATTCTAGTAAACTGCTCATGCATTCTATCAGCTATAAATTGGGCATAATTATACAGAGTTGCAGGAGGTTGTCCTGGGGTGTAAATGGACATGAAGGCAAGTATAAGCTAATCAATATATTCACTTGTAGTGTAGCCCAAAATACATGATATCATGGTCACAATATTCTTGCTCCTTGTAGAGAAAATAGCTGACATATATGGAGGGGGATCTTTAGGAACATGTTTTTCTTCTACAATGAAAGTTTGGAGTAACTGGACCAATCTTGATGGACTTAACTTGGTGTACTGGTCTATTAGATCTCCAATTGAGAGAGGGGTTAGGTTTGGTGCTGGTTGGAAATGTAGCATTTCATTGATGGATTCAGCTATGATAGTAAACAAAACCTTTTGGTCATGAGACATGATGGCTCTATGGCTAGGGATGTAGCATGCATGGCACATGTGGACAATTTCTGGGAAGATATGTACTTGGGGGAATTGATACCTGGGTAAATTAGATTCCCAAAGGCCAATATCATCTGAATGGTTTAGGTATCTATCTTTGCTCAAGCAATGATTTTTGAGTAGGAGCTCTGAGGCACTTGTATCTTTAATTTGGAAGTCCCTGTCATCCAGGGGAAGGTGGTCCAGGTCTAAATGTGGAGTTGTCACAGGTCGGACATCCATGGCAACAGGGGCGGCCATTATTTAATTCTTGTGGATTTGAATTAGGCGCTGGGGGTTTATTCAAAGGTTTTTAAATGGAAATTGGAAAGTATCAAAGGTTTTGGGGACAAGCTTTCAAATTTAAGCTATTTTTCAATTAATTTTACTTAATGAAAATACTTGACAGGCTAAACGTTTCCAATTTTGAACGGGGAGTGGTATTCTATGGTGAAATAACTGGAATTGGGCGAATTGGCTTCAAGTTGATGGTTCATGGCAGCTGCAAAGGTTTGTATGGTTCTAGTACAGACTGAGAGGTTAGTTGGGTTGTCTGCAGCATCTTCTGGAGTGAATTTGGAGGTCTATTAGCATGTTCAGCATTTGCAGGAGTCGCAAAGGTTTTCAGAGTTTACATAGAAAAATGAGTGAAAAGGGCGAAAAGAGGGCTTCGCCGCCTTTTATAGAAAAAACAATTATTTTTGGTGGGTTCATTTATGAATGAGGTAGTTTTTTTTGGTTAAGCGGGGAAGTGGTTTTTCTTGGCCATCGCACTGCTTTTGTGGCGAAAGTGGTTTTCAGGAGGGGTCACCCGATCTATCTTAGAATGTGACATGTAGCATTCGGGGGGTCGAGGAAAACCGCCTTATCGGGTAGGTAAAGGTCAGCGATCGGGTTCGGCCGATATGGAAGTAGGTCATTGGATGCAGGGGGCGATGATCAAATGGGAGTCTAGTGAGGGAATTACATGTGGGATAAAGGAAAGGCTTTCGGGGGGGGCCATAGCTTTAATCTTTGGTGGTATGGGATTATTTTAGGAATTAATCCTGGGTTAAGTGATCAGGTGGGGCTTTAATCGTGCGATTAGGGAACCGGGTGAGGTTAATGATGGGATTAACTTAGGTTTACCGGTATTAGGTAAACTAAGTAAGGTTGTATCAGGATATGGGTAATTTATATAGTTTTTATTAAAACTAAGGGTTGGGATATTTAATTTTGGGGTTTAATTAATATACGGGAAAAAGGCAATTATAGGGGATTTATATAATAAAATTAGAAATTAATATGAAATGAGCGGAGTGACTATTCCTTAAGCATAATGTAGCATGTAATATTTGCATGCTTTACATACACTTAGTACTTAGGATAAAATTCTTTTGTGGGTTTTGGAATGAAATAGAATTTACATGGTGATTTTTACTTCTCCTAGGCAAATGAAGTTTTTCCTTAGGAAAAGGGATTTTATTAAGCTAATGAGGGGAAATGAAGGGAGATGAATTTTCATGAAGGGGATCCTAGCACTTGTGTCCCTAAGTGATTAAGCCGAGGGTCCGGTCCCTCCAAAAGTCATGGAAATGCTCTAAGCCTCTTTGACTTGTAGGATTTAAAGTACTATAACTTATTTATGGGAAATTAGTAAGTAGAGGGGTGAAATGACTAAGGGGATGTTAAATAAATCAAGTTGTACACCATTATCCTTGCTTTTCTTACTGCTTATGCACATTTGAAAGATGTATTTAACATGACATAAGTGCTTTTGTGTAATCACTTGATATTTCTGCAACATTTCTTCAACTTACGCATTTACTCACCCCACCATTTTTTCTTCGTTTTATTTGGGTGCATTTAGGCTAGCAACCATTATCAATTCTTTTTCTTTTACAAAGTAGACTATCTAATTCTAACCTTATATCATCCAAGGGCTCAGATTAAATTGATGAACTCCTTTTATTTTTTCTACCTATCTAATGATCTGCCAAGATTAAACTGTTTGGTCGGATTTTATTCTCTAACTATAAACATAAAATTCAAAGCATGGTATAATCAAGATTAAACAGTTTGATTACCATGGATTGTGGCATGAATAACAAACCACTCACAATCATTATTATGCATAAAAGTAAATAGTAGTGGCATTTTGACTTGCACACTTTCATGGTCTCCTGTTTTTGGGGTTCATATATTTTCATTTTTTTTTTTACCTTTTCTTATTCTTTTTGTCCTTTGATTATTCTTTTAGGACATACCCTCTTTACATTTTTTTAATTTTTTAATATGGAAAACATTTGCATAAAGCAAGTTATGTACAATATTACAAGGCTTAACCTTAGTCATTCAAAATTATGACTCCTATTGGTATAGGAACCTAACACCATCCTCAATGTATTGTACTCAAATTCAATGGACAAAAGAGCCTTCTTCCCATAGACCAACTCATATGGTGTGAATCTAGTGGAGGTGTTCCAGGTCGTATTGTAAGCCTAGGTGGCCTCAACTAATCTATCTACCCAAGCTTTTTTGCTACTGCTAACCACTTTGGTCAAAATGCCCTCTAGCGCTCTATTGGTCACCTCCACTTGCCCATTAGCTTGTGGGTGATAGGGAGTGGAGGTTCTATGCTTGATCTTGTGTCGACTTAACAAGTCTTCAATCATGTTGGATGTAAACTCGTTGCCTTGATCAGTGACCAATTCTCTAGGGTACCCAAAATTGTAAAATACATTTTCCCTTATGAACTCAACCACCTTCTCCTTTGTTGCTGCCTTGATTTCCTTGGTTTCAGCCCATTTATTCAAATAGTCAGTGCACACAATGATGTACTACTTTTTCTTAGAAGGAGGGTCAATAGCTCTAATGAAATAAGTGCCCCACTTGTCAAATGGCTCGAGAGTCACTTGAGCTTGCAGAGGCATTTCATCCCTTGGAGTAGGCTTTCCCATCCTTTGGCATCGATCACACTGACTAGTATACCTTCTCACATCCTGATGAAGAGTGGGCCAATAATAACCAACTTGTAACACCTTGAATTATGTCCTCTTGGCTGCAAAGTGACTGCCACAAGGCCCATCATGACAGGCCAGAAGGATGTCAAATATTTCCTCCTCCCTGACACATCTTCTCAAAATTTGATCCGGGCCTAGTTTGAAGAGGTTGCTCCCAATCCAAGTGAATGGGGCACCCTTCCTTACAATCTTTCTTTTCATTTTGGAGGGAAAATTTGGTGGGAACTGTGCAGTCACCAAATAGTTTTCTATGTCAGCAAACCATGGAGAGAGAACTGAAATGGTGAATAACTATTCATCTGGTAACTGATCATCAACCACTCCTTCCTCCCTTACAGGAAAAGTTAATCTGGACAAAAAAATCTGCAACAACATTTTCCTTGCCAGGCTTATCAACAATAGTTAGATCAAACTGTTGTAATAAAAGTAACCATCTAATGATCGGGCATTCACATCAGGTTTATCCATTAAATATTTGATTACAACATATTCATTATGTACAAATGTTTGATAACCTGTAATGTAATGCCTAAATTTGTTCAATGAATGCACAACATCTAGGAGCTCCTTTTTAGTCACTGTGTAGTTCAGTTCAACCTTTGATCAATTCTTACTGATAAAGTAAATGGCATAAGGAAATTTGTCATCTATCTAGCCTAAAGTTGCTTCTATGGCTAGTGTGAGGCATCAACATGTATATGAAAAGGAAGGGCCCAATTTGGGCCTCGAATAATAGGTGTAGTGGTCAACTTGTCCTTCATGGTGTCCAGGGCCTCTTGACAGCTTTTTGACCATACAAACTCAAAGTCTTTAGCCAACAACCCAAATAAAGGAGAAGCTAACTTGTTGAAGTCTTTTATAAACCTCCGATAGTATCCAGCTAAACCTAGAAAACTTCTAACATCCCTCTGCTTTTGCAGAGGTGGGACCCTTTGGATGATGGCTATTTTGTTTGGGTCCACCTGCAGTCCTTGCTGGGATATTGAATGACCTAGCACAGTCCCTGCAGTCATCAAGAACTCAGATTTTTTGGGACTAAGTGACAGGTTCATTTTAATGCATTTTTTCAACACCTTACCTAAGTTGGACAGAGCCTCCTGGAAATCACACCCATAGGGTGTAAAATCATCCATATAAATATCTACTGCATCATGGACTAGCTCGGTAAAGATACTCAGGACTGCTCTTTGGAAAGTGGCAGGGGCATTGCATAGGCCAAAAGGAAGGACCCTATAGGCAAAAGTACCCCAAGTACCAGTGAAGGTGGTTTTATCCTGGTCTTCTGGGCTAATCTAGATTTGATTGTACCCGTTGAACCCATCTAGGAAAGAGAAAAACTTTTTCCCTGCCAGGCCATCTAGCACTTGGTTAATGAAAGATAGAGGGAAATGGTCCTTATTTGTGGCTTTGTTTAACTCTCTGTAATCAACATAAATCCTCCACTTATCTTTTTTCTTTGGAACCAATACCAAAGGAGAGACCCACTCACTGTCTGATGTAGGGTAAATGAATCTTGCATCTAGTAGCTTTTGCAGTTCTTCTTTGACTATATCCTTGAGAGCTAGATTCATTCTCCTTTATGGTTGTTAGAATGCTTTTCAACCTTCTTTGATATAAATGTGGTGAGTACACACCGAGGGGTGCACTCCCTTCATTTCTTTGTAACTCCAAGCAAAGGCATCTAGATGTTCCTTTAGCATGTTGCACAACTTTTCTTCCTGGTGAACATAAAGAGATGGGTTGATTTTCAAAGTTCTCTCGGGGCTAAATTTTTTGGTTTTGACACGGGTATGGTTTGAATTAGCTAAGAATATATCAATCTAATGGTATTTCTGGGTTTCCTTTACTACTTCTTCTAAGGGAAATGTGTTGGGAGTTGGACTTTGGAGTATGTGTTCAATCAAATCATCTTCATCTAGTTGTCCTCTCCCCATCATTATTTCTAAGGTATAGAGTTGGGCTGAATAAACTTCATCTTCTTCCTCCATCTCTAGCCATAAAGGTAAGTCATATTCTAGAGATGGCTGAGCAGGAGGGTATAGGACTAACTGCTTGGACATATGCCCATTTTTTATAGTGATATTTCCAGCCCTGCAGCTAATGTAGGCATCAACATTGGTTAACCAGGGCCTCCCAAGGATGAGAGGGTAACTAGTAAGCTTGGCCTTAGGTTGGAGAACTAGGAAATCTGTAGGGTACTCCCAAGAGTCAATAGAGACCGTCACATCCTCCACAATCCCCTCAAGGGTCACTGTGGAGTGGTCTGCAAGTTGCAGAATTGTTGTGGTATTTATCAATGAACCCTGGAGGTTGATCTTGAGCATGGTGTCCTTGGTCATCACATTAGTGGTTTCCCCAAGATCAATCAAAATTTGGGGGAAAATGGTGCCATTGATGTGCACATCTACTACAAGGCTTCCAGGGTCCAAATAATTTGGACAGATTACCTGCCCCAGCATTAAGTCGGGCAGTTGTCCATTGACATTAATGGTAGGGGAATCTCTTTTTCGCCTCCTTGGATGTTTCAAGCAATTATCCTTAATCAACTTGTTGTAAATAGGTACATATTTTATAGCTTGAAGAAGTGGAATTTTGACACACATATTTTTCAATTCTCCCAGAAGTTCAGTCTCTTCCAGGGTAGGCTGGATTGGTTGGGTTAATCTCTAAGGAAAGGGTGGTGGATTTACTTTAGGAATGATTTCCTCTCTTTCTTCCTCACTCTCCCTAGGTGGAGGTAGAGGTTGGTTGTCCGGGAATACTCTCCCAGATGTCAAGTTGATTTCCTGAATCTCCATAACATAAGCAGGATAGGATGTCTCTCCACTGTATATTTGTTGTGCCCATTTTTTGTTTGGGTTTGGAATTGGTTGGGCAGGAATCTGGGGTTGTTTAGATGGAGCAGGGTGTAAACGTTGTGGTTGAGAAAGTGGTGAAGGAAATAAAGCTGGAACATTGTTGTATGGGGGCCTCCACCCCTGGGGAAGTGCATTCCACTGAGGCTGCAGCGGAGTATATGGTTGAAATGACTGGCTGGTCGGCTAGGAATGATACTTAGGTGCAAAGGAAAAAGGAGGAGGTGTAGACTAGGAAGGATGAGTAGGGGGGCCCCAAGAGGGAATGGATGTGGTCTGGTTGGGGTTGTAATATGCATGGTATGACCCTTGCATGCCCTGCTGGTATGGTCGAGGCCCATGAGGTCTCCTTTTATTTATGTAGCAGAGTTGTTCCATCACCCCTTCAGCTCCCTGATATACAACTTTTAGTCCATGAAGAGAAGGGCACTTATCTTTGATGTGGTTTTCTTCAGAGATTGAGAAGACTTCAATCAAGTTTAATGGACATTAATTCCTTGGGTGCCTCCTTGTGCATCTAAGGTAGAAAATGGCTAAGGCTCTCTATGCTTCCTCATGTTTTATATTAATGTGCATAGTGTCCATCTGTAGGGCAAGGGTTTGCAACATCTCACTTTTGAAATCTTCCAGTATGTTTCCAATTTCACCCTTGATGGATGTATTGGAAGAGGAAGGATTGACCATAGGTTGAGTACCCCTACCCTTTTTCCTAGCTGCCCTAGAATGGTTTCTAAAGAAAGCCTTGATATCCTCATAGGATAACTGGTAGATGTCCCCTCCTGCTAGCAATTTTATGGTATCAGGAAGATCTTCCCTTACCCCTCTAAGCAGGACTAGCTTTAGTGACTCATGCTAGAGTGTGGACCTGGCCCTTTTGTAGCTAATATGGAATCTTTCTTCATAATCCTCTAGGGATTCATCATGCGCTGAGGTCATCCTAAAAATTTCCTCTTTAGTGCCTTTAGACTTGTAATAGTCTCAATACTTGTTTTTGAAGGATTGTTGCATCTGAGTCCAAGTTGTAATGTTATCCCCAGGTAAACCCATGAACCATCGTAAAGTTGCATCCTTGAGAGTGGATGGGAATAGTTTCAACTTCTGCTCATCATTGGTGTATCATAGGTTTTGCATATAAGAACAAACTCAAACAAGAAAGTGTCTGGATCTTCTGAGTTTAGGCCATGGAAATGAGGAAGGGAAGAGGGGCTTATATTAGTCTTCTTGGTATCCCCATTAGTTTCCCTGATGGGGAAGGCATCCTCAAATCTTTCTCTATTCCCTCTGTCATTTCTATTTTCATCCATTGGGTCATTTGGAATGGGTTCTTCTTCTTCTTCTACCCCTATAGGCTCTTTAAATATCTTGGGTTTCTCACCTAAGGGTTCCTCCAATTCACAGCCACCAAAGAAGAGGGAAGGTTGGTTATTTGAAGCGGTGGGGGTATTTGGAAAAAATTTCCCTAAGTTATCCCTATTCCTACAAGGCATGAAAGAAGTGTTTTTGTTTTATTTTGTATTTTTTTCAAGCTTTGAAAATAATTGCAGAATTGAAATTGCAGCGTTGGGAACGGGTCTCCTGAGGGTCAATTTTGGGTTAAACACCCAAGTTTTGGGGCAGAAGGCCCGAATTTTGTGTAAAGGAATGTAAAGTCTTCACATTTTGTGGTTGCGGAGCGCAAATATGTCTAAAGAGAAAAGGGTTTTCTGCCCTTTAAGATAAGTTGTGTCGATTTTGGAGATCTACTCATGGTCCACAGACCATGGGATTGTATAAAAAGGGAAGTCTTAGAAGATCTAAGTAGAGAGAAAAAAAGCAAGTAAGTTAGGAGTCATGATTCATTGGTGAGCTAAGAGTGAGAGTCTTAACATAGGAAGAGGCTCTACAGCTGAGTGCGCAAAGGCCTAGGGTGGAAGTTCGCAGCTGAGTGTGCAAACCCCTGCAATTGTGTGCGCAGGGTGGATAGAGTCTGTACTTGGAACTTGAATCATAAATAAAGAGAAGTATTCTAGAATCACTGTGTTTTGTGTCTTTGATTACTACATGCGATTATGATATGTTAAGTTCTGGGTTTACATTATAATCAAATTGATGCGCAAATGTATCTATTTCTATCTGTTATTTGAACACAAGTAATAATGTATGCTTACGTGAGGGTAATATTAATTGTATGATAAAGTTGGCTAACCACTAAGATAATTAGGGAACGATATAGTAACATAGTCACAGAGGCACGTAAATGCCTGAATCATTGTTTAGGGTTGTGTGAAGGACAACCAGATACCTTCATGGAGGTTCTAAAAGACGAAAGAGGTAATACATCAATAAGCCCTAAGGGCTTATCGATCTACGCGAAGGCAGGGATTAAGATAGAAACCCAACATCAAAACCATCTCAGGGTGTGGAAACTTGGTTCCTGCACCCCCCCATACTGCTTCGGGTGAGACTTCGGTCTGCGCTCCGCGAACTAATGCCGAAAGGGCAGCGCTGAACCTCGGTTAGGACCCATCAAGCCAACAAAAGGTTCTGTTGCCGGGACCAGGATCTGCATAATGATATTTGTGATGCCGTATCATTGGAATCCAACTAAGAAGGAGCTCAAAAATTATTTGGATAGAAAAATCCACAAATTCACGGCGCAAGAAAGAAATAATTTGTGATTGACAAAAGAAAAGTGGTTCGGCAGATACATGTACATAGAAATATATGAAATCTTCTTTTGTTCCTTCCAAGTTGAGTTATACGAGTGGATTGCAAAGTTGGCAGACGGCCAAGGAAGGTGGAGGCTTGACAATTTGTTTGTTTGGACACCAGAGTTAGTAAGGAGATTGGAAGCTTCAGAAGATAAGATCATGTGCATTGTCAACCATTAGATTGACCACATCATAGGAGGATTTGTGACAGAGTTCGCAGTCGATACCTCTGTCAGTTACAACGAAGTAAAGCACCACTTCTTTAAAGGACCGCGAGGTAAGTATTTAAAATCGCTAAATATTTGGATTAAGATGATCTTGTGTGAACAGCAGGTTATGCAATTACCTTGATGTTTGGAGCTACGTGAAGCAGAAATACTTTCAGGAACAGAGGAAGAAAAGGTCTTGAGTATAGCCCACTGATCGAGCCTCCTTTGAGTGATGACGAAGGAGCACCGAAGACTTCTCCCCTGAGCGCTAGTCAGTTGATAAGACAAGGGTTCCCGCAAATACCTACACCACCTCCACCCTCATCCCATCCATCTACACCACCTCCATCCTCGCTTCCACCACTCACCCCATCACCCACACCAACGCCACCTCCATTGTTCAATGTGGTGAACTCAGTAAAACTACATGTATTTAAGGGCGTAGGGAATGAAGAGCCAGACCAGTTCTGGTTTGTCGTGAAGGTTGTATGGGAAGCCCAGGGTATCACAGATGACCAAATGAAGAAATCCATGCTGATTAGTGCTCTACAAGACTGCACACTAACGTGGTAAATTAAGTATAGTACTAATAACCCAACGTCCATGTTGGCAGATATACAGGCCGTGCTGAATAGAGAATTCACCAGACCTAAGTCTCAAGTGCAATTGATTGTGGGATTCAAGGAGATTATGATGAAGCCTGGGGAGACACTCTGGGATTTGGATCACATATTGAAGTGTATGATCCATGAAGCCAACATGAACCTAACTAGCAAGCAGCACTACAAATGGTTCGTAGCCTCACTCTTGCCCCACCTAAGGGTTGCGCTATCACAATAGAAGATTGGGACTCAAACGGAAGCTTTGGAAATCATGATGAGGATGCATGAGACGCTAATGCAAGATGCTAATCTGGGGGTTCAGCAGATTCATGTGCAGTTGTAAAACCTTTGTCTTGAAATGCAAAGTCTGAAGCAGGACAGATAGCTCGGCCAGAGGCGTGCGAAGAAGTTTGATGCCTAAAATGCAAGGGTCAGGGGCATGACAAGGATCACTGCCTAGTCTTCATGAACTATGTTGCAGTAGGGGGACCAATGCCTCTATGGCTGAAGGCTATGGCAGTGCCAAGTACAGGGCCCGCGCTATGGTTTGCTATATGTTAGGTGGCTAGGAAACATGCGACTGACAATTTCCATTTGCTACAAAAATTCGTGCAAACACCACAACAGCTCTTTTGCAAATTCTGTCAATCAGTAGGTCATGATGAGCGCAATTGTCGTAGTTACGATTTAATGATGTATAG
This sequence comes from Pinus taeda, assembly GCA_000404065.3. Taxonomy (NCBI): domain Eukaryota; kingdom Viridiplantae; phylum Streptophyta; class Pinopsida; order Pinales; family Pinaceae; genus Pinus; species Pinus taeda. Next base: position 178,857 of record APFE030244115.1, read on the forward strand.
GACACCTTCATACAGGGTGTAGACATAAACGCGGCCTCTGAACCAAGGTGTTGGCGGAACACGAGGTGAGTATCAAGGGCACGGTCAAGGCCGAGGTGGGGGAGGGCCTGGTAGAGGCCTAGGATAGCTGATTTGTTACAATTGTGGAGGCCCAGGACACTACGCAAGGGCCTATTTGAATGTGACGTGATTTGACCATGCGACTAAGGATTGCTCAATATTTTTGGCTAAGATTCGCGAAAAGGGGGCACAGCCTTTGCAGCCAACACAGAACCTCCAGATGATGAGGGCTGAGCCTCATGAGGAAGACCCTAAGGTAAATATTATGTTGTGAAGCAGAACTACAATGAGGGAGGATAAAGGCAAGCAGCTCGTAGAAGGAAAATGGGTCCGCAAAGCACCAGAAAAAGAGATTGGGTTTGATCTGGAGCATGCAAAACAAACATTTATGGAAGAAAAGAAAGGCTTCGTTGAGGCCTCTACCTCAAGAAGTCAAGAGAAACTAGTTGAATAAATGGACCCATCCATGATTACCACATTCTTGGAGACGTGCATGAAGCTGCTCCATGACAGTGTGGCTGTGAAGGGCCTGCAAGAACTGATCAATCGGAGTGCTGGTAAGAATGGCGCTACGGGTGAACCACGTGGTCAGTAAGCTTGGCAAGCATAAGGCAAGGACCGGGCGTGAAATGAGACTCACCGCACAGATAAGGTAGCACGAGATGGACCATGTTATCCTAGATTTGGGACTCGAAGTGAATGTTTTACCAAAACAGACTTGGGAAAGAATGGGGAGACATGTGCTCCAATGGTCTCTGTTACAGTTAAGAATGGTGAATCAACAGAAAATTATCCCAATAGGGAGGCTACAAGGGGTCACAATTGACATCGAGGGCACGAGTGCACTGGTATATTTTGAAGTAATAGAGACTGTGGATGATAGTAATCCCTACCCGGCGCTCCTTGGAATCGATTAGGCCACTCACATGAATGGGGTAATCAACCTGAACAAGCGAAAGATGATATTTGAAAAGAAGTCACTCCGGGTGGTGGTGCTGCTAGATCCCGCAGAGGGACTGCACTATACAGAACCAGTCTGAGATAACGATGAGAGACTAGGATTGGGTGAATCCAACAATGGATGAAGAATTAGAGCATTGGCAGAATTAGCTGCATGAAGTATCTACGTTGCGTTGTAATATGATGACCAAGGCATTGCGTTGTATGTCATCCAAAGTTAGGGATTTGCCTCATTATGATGGGCTAACTGATGTTGATTTCTTTTTGGATGCATTTGAAAGAGAACTGCCAGAGAAACATCGCTTCTAGGCCTTGGACTGGGTACTGCGTGCTACGCCCCCAAGATGGTGGGTATTCACAAGGATAATTTCGGTGATTGGTGTGACTATAAGAGGATGATGAGAATACGTTTTGGGTAGCCAAAAGTATGGATGACAGATAAGTATGATCGAAAGGATGATCTGCGTGATCACCTGGCCAAATGGACTAAGTCTTATAGAGTGGAGCCCCAGCCTGAATGGATGCATCTGTTTTTTCATACCCTGGGCATCATACCAATGAATCGGTACTTGGAAACTGAGTTCTGCCATGGCACTAAAGAGTGGGACATCTTGTGCCAGGGATTTATAATGACATTCAGCTTTGAGGATGGGTTTGACTATATTGACGCAGCGCTACAGGAGGTTAAAGAAACGATCTTTAGGATACTGCAAGATCCCTTGGACCTGGTCCAACGTGATTGGACTACCCAGCTGATTCACTTGTTGAAATGCTATAACGTGGCCACTGAAGAAGAAGACGAGGATCCCAGAAAGATTAATATTCTGGAAACTGAAGGTCACCATGAGGTTGAAGGTCTGTAGATAGAGGATCCTGACATAACCGCGTCGCTGAAAACCAGGCAGGTCAACATTGGCATAGAGGTAGAACCAAAATTTGCAAATATTGGGGACTATTGGGATGATACGACAGTAGACAAGGTCGTTGAGCTCCTCCAAGAATATCAATATTTGTTCCCCACGAAGTTTTCTGATTTAAAACGGATAATAGGAGACCTGAGTGTCATGAATATCACCCTGAAACCAGATGCAAAGCCTATAAAACAAAGACCTTACCGCCTTAATCCTAAGTATGAGGAAAGGGTTCATGCTGAGCTAGATAAGATGCTCGTGGCAGGAATTATTGAACCCATAGAAGAATCTGATTGGGTAAGCTCAATAGTGGTTCAGGAAAAGGAATATAAAGAATGAATAAGTATATGCATGGATCTCCAGAAGTTGAATGGTTCTTGTGTACATGATCCCTTCCTGACCCCATTCGCTAACGAGGTCCTGGATAATGTAGGCGGCCAAGAAGCATGCTCTTTCACTGATGGGTTCTCTGGGTACCATCAAATCAAAATCACGCTTGAAGATAGAAGTAAGACAACCTTCATGACTGAATGGGGATGTTTTTAGTACACCGTAATGCCTTTTGGGTTAAAGAATGCACCGCCAATCTTTTCATGCGTAGTCATTGTGGCATTTAAAGAATTCATTCATAATTTTTTGGAGGTATAATTTGATGATTGGACAATGTTCGTATTGGTCAAACATCATGTAGCAAGTTTGTGCTTAATGTTAGACACATGTCGGAGATATTAGATTGCACTCAATCTAAAGAAGTGTCTGTTTTGTGTCCCTTTCTAGATCCTGCTAGGTCATGTGGTATGCAGACAAGGATTGATGGTAGACCCCAAAAATATCGCGGTGATAATAAACTTGGAGGCGCCAAGGAATGTGAAATAGTTGCACGCAAATCTAGGGCATACCAAATACTATAGGAAGTTCATCAAGAGCTATGCCTAGATCACCACGCCCATGGAGAAATTGTTGAAAAAGCATGCCACATTCTGTTGGAGTGATGAATGCCAGAAGAGTTTGGACGTGTTGAAAGAGAAAATGGTCACCATGCCAATCCTAGTCTTCTCGGAATGGAACAAGGAATGTCATGTGCACGTGGATGCCTTATGTATTGCGCTGGGGGTCCTGCTAACATAGGTGGGTGAGGGGGAATTGGACCATCCTATAACATTCATGAGAAAGAAGCTATCCAAGGCTGAGAAGAACTATTCCACTACAGAGCGCGAAGGACTAGCCATGGTATGTCCTTCGCGCTCCAAAAGTTCAGGCACTATTTGTTGGGTGGACATTTTAAGATGTATATAGATCATTCTGCATTGAAATACCTGGTCAATAAGCCTGTGTTTGGGGGGAAGATCTCTAGATGGTTGTTGTTGTTCCAGGAGTATGATTTTGAATTTATTGTGAAGCTAGGACGACTAAATGCAGGACCTGATCATCTGTTATGCATTGGAATGGGAGAGGAAACTATTAATTTAGAGGAATGGTTGCTTGATGCACAACTCTTTGCAATGCACATCATGAATAGTCACTTTGAAAATATCATACATTTCCTAATGATGGGAACTACCCCAAAAGGGTATACAAGCCAGCAGAAGAAGGAGTTAGTAGTACGCGCGATATAATTCTCTGTCATTGCAGGATACTTGTAAAAAATGGGGTTAGACAAAATATTGTAACGTTATGTACCAAACTTTGGACGAAGCAACATTCTTGCAGAGGCTCATGGAGGACCTACGGGAGGAAATTATGCAGGAAAAGCAACAGTGCAAAAGAATCTATGTGTTGGGTTGTGGTGGAAAACTCTGCATAAGTATGCGAAACCATATTGTAGGGCCTATGACGCATGTCAAAAGACCAAAAGGCCATCGCAGAGGGATGAACTGCCTTTGATGCCATAGGTGACATTACAACCATTCGAGAAATGGGCGATCGACTTTGTCGGCCCAATTCAACCTTAGGGAAAGAAGCCAGGTGCACAGTACATCATCACCGTGACTGGGTACTTGACCAGGTTGGTGGAGGCACAGCCTGTGAAGGACTGTACAAGCACGACAAAAGAAAAGTTCCTTTTTGAATACGTATTGACAAGATTTGGTTGTCCCAAGATCTTGATGAGCGATCACGGCATGCACTTTCTTAACGAAACAATCAACTTGTTGACAGAAGAATTTCAGGTATATCATCATAAGAGTACGCCCTATCACATACAGGCCAATGGAATAGTGGAAGAATTCAATAAGATACTGGAGAATGCACTGATGAAGGTCTGCAATACTCAGAGAAATGATTGGGATATGCACGTACCAGTGGTGTTATGGGCTTATAGAATGACTTGCAAGAAGTTAACTAGGAAAATGCCTTTCAGAATCGTGTATGGTGTAGAAGCTGTGATGCCAATGGAATACATTGTACCTAGTCTGTGCATAGTGGCACTCACAGGAATGGTAGATTTCGGAGCCCTGGAAGAGAGGCTCGCGCAGCTAGTAGAGCTTGAGGGAGGATTGATTTCTAGCTATATTTCATCAACAAGCTCAAAAGGAGCGCAAAAATGCATGGCACAATTGGCACATCAAACCATGCACCTTCAAGGTAAATGATCTGGTCTTGTTATATGACAGTAAATTTGATAATTTCTAGGGAAATTTAAGATGCAACGGCCAGGACCATATGTCATCAAGGAGATTACCGATGATGGAGCAGTTCAGTTGGTTAAATTGAATGGAGAACCCTTCCTAGGGAAGGTGAATGGCAGTCGATTGAAGCCATATACCGTTGATCCAGCTAGGTGACTACATGAGGGAAGCACAGTCTTCGTGCTCCAGGCAGTTGAAAGGAGGCATGAGACTATAAACTACATTGCCCGAGGTGGAGAGCTATGCGATCAGGAAACTGTGTGGAATGAAGATATGTCACAATGCCCACGGAAGCGCTTAGGGGGGTGTGCTACCAAGGAAGCAACTGTACAAAGCAACTAGAAAGTGATCGTTAAAGTCACTGTTCATGATTTGATGATGAAAAAATAGCCAAACGGAGCGGGGGGGGGGGGGGGGGGACATTTAAGTCATAATTTATGGACCAAATCTCTGAAAATCTACCGCCAATCTAGCATTAATGAACCTATTTTGGGGGGAATGGTCGGATTTGAATTTGAAAGTGCCTAAAAATTATAGATGGCTACCCAGCGAAAAACACTTGGCATTTTGAGAAGTGGTTATTGAGCTCTCAGGCACACATGAACCATGAAACCTTCGAGCTTTTGCTATCAATTTCTATGTTTGAGACATTGCCATAGGGGAATCAGGAGTTATTACGTAGCATTATGTTGACGCCCACTTAAGCTATGAGCATGGAAGCAACAATAGGTAACAGATCTGTCCCAAAGGTGGATATGCTAGTATAAGAAGTTGCCCTAGAGGGAGCGCCTATAGAAATACCAGCTGAAGTGCCAAAGTCTCCTTAGACACCTAGGCCAAGGCCTATCCCAACCACGGAGGGTCCCAAGATCAAGAAGGGAAAGCAAGTCATTCCATCGCAGCTGATGCACACATCTCTTAGGAAACAACCCTAGAAGGTTAAGCCCACTGCACAAGAAAAGGGGAAGATAATTAACCTAGAGCCAAAAGAAGAGGAGTTTGAGGATATCCCAATGGGTGATGAGGATGTTGTGATGGAAATGGAAGATGTCGAAATTATGGAGTCTGACCCCATCACCAAGTTGCTTGAGTACATTCCTTCACACAAGGGAAAGACCAAGGTGCCAAAATACATTGACGAGAGTAAGGTCACCTTGCATACACCCATCTTACTGGACCAAATTGTGTTTGAAGGACCACGCTTGGGGCGTGTCCCCCTTTTGAAATTAGAAGACTGGGATTTAGTGGAAATAGAGTGGTTTCCTCACCTAACAATGGATCAACTCATGCACCACATGTTCCATAAAACCACTGGAGTAACCGTGTTGGAGTCGCAGAAGTAGGTGAGAGGCGTGGATAAGGCAGGACTGCTCAAACTACTATGGGTGTTGGATTACAACCGCGTGCCCATCACAATGGTGGTAATCAAGTAGTTACTGTGCTTGGTGCACGATGGGTGTTTGTGGCTGGAGGAGCCAATACCAATCACTGATAGACTGATCCATACGATCACGCGACTGCCATACACAGGGGAAAATCTAGCCATGGCGTTTGGCAGAAAGACTAGCGAACATGTCCTCACGAAGGCCATGAAGGAAAAGTTCAAGTTAGTGAAGAAGCCATGTGGCTATGCCATCTCGAGCATCTGTGACCTGACGGTCAAAGTAGCTACACAACTCTTAGTAGGAAAGGTCATGCGGAAGTGTCACACAGACGAAGTGCCAGCACCATTCGTAGCTTTGGCGGCTGAATGCGCAGAAGGTGTTCAATTTAATTGGGTGTGCTACCTCTGTGGTGATTTCCTCGTGAACTGTTGCAAGGCACAAGATCTCAACAAGACATTTCACTAGGCATGGCTCTTGCTATCCATAGTGTTGGTAGCATGGGAGCTACCTGAAGACAGTCAGTTCCCTTCGGTCGTGCCTGACCTACCAAAGGCCACGAAGTACGCTTCACTGTGGGAAACCAAGGATCCTTAGTGGGTAAAGGATAGAAAAATATTTTGGACCCTGATGGAGATGAATGTGCACATGGCCATCAACTGCAAGCTTTGGTTTTCACCTACCAACTTTGACAGATTGCAGGAGTACGCGGAATTCGAGGTTGATTTCCACCACGTATCAATAAGGGCGCGGAAGGACCCAGAGCAGAAGTGGCACGACTTGCCCTACTTGGCAATAGATGACAGGATCGAAACGGTCCTTGACAACTGGCCAACAGAATGGTGCACTGTCTCTAACTTAGTTGTGGGATCTAGCAAGACCACCGCTCAATGGAAGAAGTAAGAAGCCAAGCTGAAGATGGTGCAGCTGGCCGTGAAACGGAGGAAGGAGGCCGATGCTAAGGCTAAGGCAGAGTGCGCTGTTGTATAGGAGGCAGACGTTCAAGCAGGCAGACAGGAAGGAGGAGAGGAGATTGGCTCTGACAAACATAAATCGCCCTCACCAGAGATAGAGGAAGAAGCAGACGAACAAATGGAGTAGGGAGGAATGGACCTAGAAATGACTTTGTTCCATATCAAGTGCACTAGGGGTCCAGAAAAGATAGGGTCATGGAAGAAGTCCAAAGCGAGCAAGGTGTCTTTGGATCCAATCACCCTAACAGATGGGGATCTGAATGATATAGGGGATATGATATAGGATGCACCTTAGAACTGCTGTAGCAGTTTGAGCAGCAACAATAGCAAGCATTGGGCGCTATTCAAATGGGTCTATGTGAGCTGTAGATCCACTCCTCACACATGTAGACCAGTGTGGCACCCACTAGTGTGGCCATTGGAACCTTATAAGCCGTGAAGATGTTGTGCGCTCGGGCTCCCCGAGCCATAATGCTACCAAACAGGGCATTGACGATGACAACTGACACTAACAGACCCACTGTCAGTGCCCTCAATGGTGTGGGACTAAATCTCGCAATGCTTCCTAGCGAAGTGCTTTACCTTTTGCACGATGGTGTGATCGTCGAGCTTCGAGCCCGCGATCACCAGGCTTTGCAGGTGATCAATGAGAAAAAGTTTAACAATGCTCATATGGCTATAAAATGAAACTCCACCATCAACCTTGTGTGTGACCTCAAAGATAAGAATCAACGCCTCACTAAGGTTGTGGATGAAGCATGCCAGACTGTCTCGGAGCTGGACATCTCTGACACTGAGCTAGTCGATGTGCGGGTTCAAAAACTCGTTGTGGAAGTACGCAACGCACACACAGAGTTGGCCAAGGTTTAGCTGGAGCTGAATCTCGAGATTGTGGAGTTGTAGTTAAAGGCACAACCTTCAACATCGCCGAAAGTCAAGAAGCAGCGCGCAACTACTATGGTAGATGCGGTAGCAGCGGTAGAAAGTGCAGTGACGGACTACACAACACTTTTTGAGCAGTCACTTGAGGCCCTCACTAGCCTACAAGAGGACCCCAATGTACAGAGGTTGGAGCCAGAAGCACGGTCATTGTAGTAGCGCTACGACAAGGTTAAGGCAACAACGCAAACTATTGTCATCACGCAAAGGCTCGTGAAGCTGCATGAGGCCAAGGCACTGAAGGAAAAGGTAGATGCAACACAACACAGGAAGCTGTGCTAAAGGCTTGCTTGAAGCCTTGGTTAGATGAGGCCTATGCGATCACAACCACCATTGAAGGAAAGTTGGCCAGTCTGCAAGAGACTCAGCAGAAGCTACAGAATGTTATCACAGGGCCAGTAACAGAACAATTGGTCGAGTTGAAGCAGGCGGAAACGTTGTGATGTTGAGGTAGTAGTTGTCCAGGTCGAGCTGGGAGGTATTCATGACAAGATCTTGACGCTAACCAAGTGACTCGAGGGCGAGTCACCATGTTTGTGTTGGGGGCCTATTGGGAACGGGTCCCCCCAGGGTCAATTTTGGGTTAAACACCCAAGTTTTGGGGTAGAAGGCCCGAATTTTGTGTAAAAGAATGTAAAGTCTCTACATTTTGTTGTCGCAAAGCGCGAAGATGTATAAAGATAAAATGGTTTTCTGCTCTTCGTTTAGATAAGTTGTGTCAGTTTTGGAGATCTACCCATGGTCCACGAACATGGGATTGTATAAAAAGGGAAGTCTTAGAAGATCTAAGTAGAGATAAAAAAGCAAGTTAGGAGTCATGAGTCATTGGTGAGCTAAGAGCAAGAGTCTTAGCATAGGAAGAGGCTCTGCAATTGAGTGCATAGAGGCCTAGGGTGGAAGTCTGTGGCTTGAGTACGCGGACCCCTGCAACTGTGTTCGTAGGGCGAATAGTCTGTACTTGGAACTTGAATCATAAATAAAGAGAAGTATTCTGGAATCACTATGTTTTCTGTCTCTAATTACTGCATGCAATTATGATATGTTAAGTTCTGTGTTTACATTATAATCAAATTGATGCGTGAATGTATCTATTTCTATATGTTATTTGAACACAAGTAATAATGTATGTTTATGCGAGGGTAATCTTAATTGCATGATAAAGTTGGCTAACCACCAAGATAATTAGGGAATGAGATAGTAATATAGTCATAGAGGCACGTAAGTGCCTAAATCATTGTTTAGGGTTGTGTGAAGGACAACTACATACCTTCCTGGAGGTTTTGAAAGATAGAAGAGGTAATACATCGATAAGCCCTAAGGGCTTATCGATCTGTGCGAAGGTAGGTATTAAGATAGAAACCCGACATCACAACCATCTCAGGGTGCAGAAACTTGGTTCCTACATCCCCCCATACTGCTTCGGGTGAGACTTCGGTCTGCGCTCCACGGACTGATGCCGAAAGGGCCAACAGTGTAGGGATTTGCTTGGTTGCCTAACATTGAACCTGGGTCAGGGCCCATCAAGCCAACATGCAGATTAAATGAAAACTAATTGACTAAATAAAAACTAATTGCTTGAATGAAATCTTACTTACAAAATGGAAATGAAAGCAAAGAATGCAAAATGGAAAAGAAAGCAACTAAATTACTTTTGCAGAAATGAAACTAATAGCAGAATATCAGAGACAAGAAATGGAAGAATCAAAGTAGTAATCACATATTACTTAGACACCTCCCTGGCAATGGCTCCAAATAGTGATGAGCACTAGTATTGCAGCAAGAATGCTACAACTCTTGGGCTACCAACTTTACTTTATCAATCCGAGGTTCATACAAACTTGGAGGTGACAGTGTTGTATACACAAGTGAAAGTGATGGGTTTGCTCTTTGTCACTGCTCAGCTGGCGATATACCACTAAGTTTTTTCAAGCCATACTTCTATGGATTCATAAGAAGCTTGATTACTAATGAGGGAAAGAGAAATTTACTCTAAGAGAAAGCTTGTCTACTGCAGTAAGGAAAAAGACTGAAATCAAATGCTAAAAACACACATTTTCTAACTAATTGCTAAAAGGCTATGCTTCAAAGGAATGCTAAGTTAAAATGTACACAATCTTACTATCATAAGCATGCAAATTCAAAATATCAAACATTCTACTACTGTGCATGTAAATGACTAAAACAAATCGATTTTTCTTTTTGTCCTTTTTTTATGTGAAAGTGTGCAAGATAATCTCTTTTGGTGATGTGGCAGGTGGCTTAGGGATGCTAGTGAATGGTTAGAAGGTTGGGGAGACTAGTAGGTGACCTTTACTAGCTTCCTAGAGGATTTTCCCTCGATTCAGCCTCAAAACAGGCCAATACAAGAAAACGTATAGGATGTCCTAATGTGTTCTGTAGGATGTCCTGAACACCTACAGGATCACATGTATTTCTACAGTATATAGCCGAGAGAAAAGGGATGAGTGTTGAAGGTGATGGAATGAGGCAAGGGAGTGCCTAGGACCACTCAAAACTCAAAACCAAGTTTGGGAGATGGTTGGATTTGCTCAACAAGCTTGGAGAAGTTTCCTTGTGAAATGATGAAATAGATGAGGGTTTTAGTGAAAGAAAAGAATGATCATGGATGGATGAAGTTGGAATGATGTTTTTGACTGTGAAATATCTCTCTACTTTTGAAACACTTGCGGTGCATCAAACATTGACATTTACCCAAAAATCATGTAAACACGAAGAATTTCAATGATCTAGGAAAACAAAATTTCATGATCTAATTGCCTACTTCATGCGTGAGGAAAAATTGTAGAATAAGATGGAACATGGATGAGATATAATGTAATACTAAAGATAGAAGAAATGATAGCTAAATCCTACTCTTACAAACTGATCAAATGCTGGCCTAAGTACTGGAAAACCCTAAATTCCATGAGAAACTAGAATTCTATATTTTTGGGGCTACATAGGAGTTCTTTCCTCAAACCATGATCCCTGAAGCAAGGAGTAAGGCAAAAAAACACCTATTGATATCTTTTTGATGTTCCTTTATCTCTTCTAAACTACTGTTGAAGTAAAGCACAAATGTAAGAAAACTAATCAGATCTACACTACTTGCAATGAAATAATTCTAAAGACAATTCAACCATTAATCTATGAAATCAGTCTAAGCATACAAATATAAGAAGAGGAGCCTTTGTTGCTAGCGCTGGGCCCTAACCCAAGAGATTCAGCCCTCTGAGTTAACTCAATGCTGGATCAAGAAAATGCTCATTCTCATTATCAAAACAGAAAATTACATAGCAATGTCTTCCACAAGTCTTAAACTCGAAAATGCCTAGTGTTTTTACAACAAAAATTCGAATCCTAATGAGGCTCTAGGCCTCTTTATTTATACAACTGAAGTTTTCAACAAATTTCTTAAATCTAAGGTGGCTCAGCTCCCAAACTCGAGATAAACTAGCTCTTTGACTATCACTTGCTCAATTGCCTTTTGATCTCCATGACTTGGTTGCTTGTACTCTGAGCTAGTGTGATTGATGGAGGAATATTCGAATGAGGGAGGAACAAATGAGGAGGATCTACCTCCTACAATCTCTCCTCCTTGTCTCATTCAAGTTCCAACCCTTAATTTGCCAAAAATCCATGATTTTCTCTCATAAACCTGCATTAAATGCACATTAGTCCACTAGGCATAATATCTCACTTTAACTCATCTCATTAAACAAAATACAATCAAAATATGTAATAAATTTTGAGAAGAGTTGATTTGACTAAGCTAGGAGGTGAATTGAGATCCATATAGTTACCCAATGATGAGGCTTCTCAGTTTTCCAAACGTCTTTCTCTGCAATTCTAACTTGGTGATAACCACTACGCAAATCCAGCTTGGAAAAATAACAACAGTTTTTAATTGATATAAAAATTCATCAATGCGAGGGAGAGGGTATCAGTCTTCACCGTGATCTTTTTAGCACCCTATAATCCATGCACATTCTCCATGTGTCGTCTTTCTTGGGAACCAACATGATTGGTGAGCCACAAGGAGAAGAACTCGGTCTGAAGACTCCCTGATTTAATAGTTCCTGCACCTATTTCTTGATCTCCTCCATCTCGATAGAATCCATCCCGTACATGGCAACATTTGGTAAAGGGTAATCTTGTTGCAAATGGATCTCACATTGGATTTCCCATTTATGGGGCAATCCTCTCGGTTCTTGAAACAATTCATCATAGTAAAAAACAATTTCAAATAATTCCTTCTTATGATTAGGATCACAACCTCTACAAGCATCATCCATCTCAACTTCTTTCACCCTCACTACCATGAGCATGTACCCTTTACTGGAATTAACCAGTATTTTAATGTGTCCTGCACTAACAAGGAAAGCACTGAATTTCGCATGATGAGCTCTGACTATATACTCCACCACATCCTTTGTGAGGTGGTATTTGTTTTCATTTCGAAAGAAAATGGCCTTTTTGTCATATAAATATGGGCTTCCCAAGATGATTCCACAAATGTCCAAAGGTACTACATATAACTCTACCTCATCAACTAATTTAGAAGTGATTATAGATCTGGCCTTATACTGCTTGGTGACCTACAATTTGGCTTTATCGCTTACCCAACCAAGCGAATATGGACTCGGATGAGGTTTAGTTTCAAGGCCTAGCCTTTTCACTAAGGACTCTAAGATTAAGTTTGTTTGGGAACCTAAATCAAATAGAGTTTCAAACTTTGTGTGCTTTATGAAAACTCTCATGTGGAACATCTCAATTATCTTTCGCTCACGACTCACAGGCTCATTCAAATAATTAGTTCTTGCAACTGAATCAGAATTATCATTAATAGAAAGAGTACCTCTTGCGCCAATGGTTGTGATCAATGTTTCATCATCAGAATCTAATTCAAGGTCTTGCATTGTGGCCACTGTCTTCTACTTCCCCTTTCCACCAAATCTCTTCGGTCTCAGTTCCGGATGCAGCTTCTAGCAGTGGTACTCTTCATGCCCATCCTTCTTGCAGTGAATGCACACCAGTGTTGCTCCGTCCCCCTTCTTGACAGTGACGGTCTTCTTATCCTTCTCTTTTCCTTTATTCTAGAATTTGCCATGCTGAGGTTTGAATGACATCTTCTTGGTTTGGTCATCTCGATCATTCTTGCCTCGAATTTTAAGATGTATAGCTTTAACACTGGCCGTATCAATTGAAGTAGGCTCGAACAACAATGATGAGTGTCTAATGTAACTATGTACCACACCTATGTACTTATTTACAGTTTCAATCACATCTAATGAGATGCCCATATTCAGTGCTTGTTTTTTAAATTCCTCCGTGAATCTTTGTACATTCCAGTCTATAAGTGCCTTTTTCTTATAACCCAGAGGGTAGAACTGGTCCTTTAATGCAGAAATAAAACTAGACCAAGAGGACAAAAGGTTATCTAACTTCGTGCTGCCCTTTTGTAACTTGCTCTCCCACCAAACAAGAGTATTGTTTCTCACTCGAACATATGATAACTAGACTTTCACCTCATCTTCTTCGATCTACTGGATTTGGAAGTAAATCTCTATATGTTTGATCCAATTATTGAGTTTTTCTGCACTACATTGTCCATTGTACATGGGCATATCGAACTTCACGTCTAGCTTCAAGAACAGTTTCTTAGAGGTCCATTTCGAATTTCTATGAGAGTGATGAGAACTATCACTGGAAGAAGGAGAGGGAGGAGGATCTTCTCCACCACCTTCCTAATTTCCTGATCCATGATCATCAACATCCTTCTTCTCATGTCCAAGTGTGTTCTCATACTCTGTGAATAATTGGTCCACTTTTCCTGCCATATTGTAGAATACCTTTCGGAAATTATGTTCCTCTTCCCAATGAGATTCTTCATTGGCCATGTTTCTTCTTCATTGTGCATGTCCTACTTCAGGATCAAAGGAATTAAGTGTTCCTTCTCCTCTTCACAAAGTGTATTGTATTAGCATAAACTCATGAAATTCTCGTCTACGAAGACTTGCTCTGATACCAAACTTGCTCCAATATCTTTTACTTATAGATGCATCGGAATAACAGAGTTAATTAACCATGAAACTTAAATGCACATAAACAATGCGGAAATAATTAGAAGAATACAAAAAGCATGACACAATGATTTGATTTTAGAGTTTGTCCAGATTGGACTACGTCTCCAGGCCCTGCTCAATAGTGGGGAGGCCTTCTTTTTATTAGTGGCATAAAAGAGATAAAAGTACAGAAATAAGCAATTACAACCCTTATACCTCCAATATGATAGATGGGCAGAGAATGGAGAGCCCAAATTTGAAAACAGACAGAACCACTGAACTCTTGGCAAAAAATAATGAAAAAACACCTATCCAAAACCCCAATTTGGATAATCAAGCCTTCTGCAACCTTCTCAGAACCTCCCTGCTACTCAAGGTAAGGTTTCGGCCTGCTACCAATCTTAGGGTCTATTGTATGTAGTAAATCTGTGTATTCGGCCAGTCCTCCCTACCTTTCTCTGACACAACAGTCATATATATAAGATCATGGTGGCATCCCTCAAAATCGGGGCAGTTCCAACATAATATCCAAGGTAAGCAGGCAGAAGGATTCATGGCAACAACTCTTCTGCAATAGAAAATCCAATGTCTAATAAAACAACTCATTAAAATAGTGCATGGGTATCGGCAGCGGCTTTATTGACGGACAATCCATGCTCAGAAATAGTCATACTATGATATCTATGGATCCAACTAAGTATTCACCATATGCCATAATTTCTCGCATTCGGTTCTCCAGTCGCACTATCACAATCGACACTTTTCCCCTGAACCACATCGCAAGCACATTTTCATGAGATTGCAATATGCAATGTATACCACATCACAACTAAGTCTTGTCAGGGTCGATTCCTAACTCCTCCGACCTGCGATATGCGATATCAAAATCGCATCCGGGAACGTCAAGGGTTGATTCTTCCCTAAGCGATCCTCCTTTTTGTTGATATGTGATATGAAGGGTCCAGAAGAATCTTTCCACATGGTGCTTCCTTATTCGTTGAAACTATTCCATGTAATCTTCTCCCTGCTACCTGGACAAGTAAAACTCAAACTTTGACTTGCTCTAACATTTTCATCTGGACTCGGATTTGAGTGTCGTTCACACCATTGGAATCAAGATGATGAGAACTTCAATTCGATGCTAAGCTTACCCAGATTCTGCCACTTTGGTTTTGAGCCTTTTATCATGCCACTGGTACTTTTCTGAAGATCCACCTGGATCAGCTAGTTGGTAGAGAAGTAGCTTATCAGGAAATGGGTTATGGTATCACTAAAGTATTGAGAGAATATAATAAAAGGGCATGGCATATTTTTCCTAAAATATTTGGTATATTTCCATTTTTTTAATTACTTCCATTGCCGATAAAGAGATCCTTTTTGTTCAAGATCTAAAATTTCCTATTATTCTCTATAGGCAATATGACCCAGATTCAGTGGTGAATAATTTTACTGCATCTCAAGGGATCAGATAGTTCATCCATGATCAGGATAAATTGGATGATGTGTTTGTACAATCTTCTTCCTATGCCATAGTACTATGAAGTGTGGAAGAACATTTGATTATGGAGGATAAAACTAAATTTGTTCATTACAGAGATTCTTGGATGGCCAATATTCCATCAAATTGTTATAGTTACCTCAGGAGAAGTCATCAGTGTCGACCGCTCAGCCTGATAGTTTCGTACAGTCGGTAGTTCCTCCTAAGGATTAGTCAGATGGAATTAATTTTTAATATTGAATTAAATGAAGCATGGAATTAATTCAGTATGAGTATAAATACTAAGGCTAAGGCTCAAACTTCAATTTCTCAAGCTTCCACTTCTTCACAACAAGTGGATGTTCATGGTACTATTAAGAATGTTGAACAAGAAACCAGGTCAGAGGAGGTTGTTGATAAATATTCCATTCATGGTCAGAAATATGTTGAGGTTATTCCTGCTTTCCATACCTCAGAGGTTACTCTCAATATAGAGGAGCTTCCTCCTTTAGATGTATTATACATTCCTCAGCATAAGGAAATGGCCAAGAGAAGAATAAAGAAAAGGAAGATTGAGTAATATCAATCATTAATTCCTAGAAAACTTTCTTCGCTTGAAGTCATATGGAAAGGTTCTTCTGCTAAATCTTCCGAAGAATTAAGAAAATTGACTCAATTCATAGGAGCCTATGCTTCTGCCACAATAGATAAATTAGTTGAAGTTGAAGAAATTCTAAAAGAAAAATAAGAAAAGATAGCATCATTGGAACAAGAATTCAATGGCAAGAAACAAAAAATTACCAAACAAATCTAGAATCAGATGGCAAAGCTTCAGAAGCAATTGATGCATTGAAAATACAACATGACAAGAATATATAGAGAAAAGATTATCAGTGTAAAGAAATTTAGGAAAATATAGAGCAGTTGAGTGTGAATCCTCAATTGATATAACTTAAGAAGGAAGCCAAGGAGTTAAATACTCTGCTCAAAAACTAACATAAAATATTTTGCAACAACCTCCTATTAATTCAAGATGAATGCAATATAGGGAATTATTTGGTTGATCAATTAAATGACATGATGAATTATTTCTATGAAGTAAATGATCAACTGAATGATTTTCTAACCTAGAAAGAAATTAGATAAGGAAGAGAAGCAAATATGCCTAAAATTGATGAAGCACAAAAGACAATAATTTTCTGAGAATGGGAAATTATAATGAAACAAGTTGAAGTTGTAGTCAATGAGTCCCGAGATCTTTCCAGTTCTATCATTGAATCGTTCAATGATACATTGTTGCAAGTAAATCTGATTTATAAATGCACATAATATTCACTTCCAAATGCCAAGACCTTAATGAAGACTTGGGTGGAGCAGGGAAACATAATGGTTGAAAGAATTGAGCGATTATCCAAAATCAACCTTGAGAATCATTAGTAGTTTCTTGTCAAGCCCCACATCCAATGGTTGGTACTTCATTGTTTATCCAATGTTTATACACATATGCTATCGTCATTGAAGTCAGTTATTTTCACCAATCAAATGAGTATCAATCCTAAACATCCTCTAGAAGTCACTAGCCTGCTGGACATTTCCATGTTGCGGCAACTCACCATTGGACATTCCTCGTCCTAAATTTAAAGATTATTGCAACAATTTCCTTATTTGTTTTTACTGTTTATTTCTATTGAGAGATTGAAGTAAAAGTTTGTTTTTAATTTCTTTGTATTAAGACTATAAATCCCCCTCTCCAAGATGTAGATAGGCATTCTGAATTTTGAGAAGAAGTAACTTGAGATTGCACTATTGTATTTTAAATTTTTCTTAATATAAAGTTGAACCACTTGCAGTTCCAAGAATGAGTAGATTTACAATTTCTCGGGTACTACTATCCAACGTTTCTCTTATTTTTCTTTGAAAGGATTGTTCATTATTATTGTTCATAATATATATATATATATATATATTATATTATAATATATATATAAATATAATGATAATATATATTATATCTATATATATATATATATATATTATATAAATATATATATATATATAATATATAAATTATATATATATATATATATATATTATATAAATATATATGTTTCAGTCAGTCTTTCATGATCACTATTGACATGTTTGGATTAAATTTATGTTATATTGTGACCAACAATTTTTTTATCATATGTGATGCTTTAATCAAATTAATTTAATTTACTATTTAATTCAATTAATTTTCTTTGATCGAATTAATATTGTAACTACATAATGATCTACATTATTGTGTTTATTACAATATCTTTCTAGAAAATATGTTATCATCTTACCCGGGTATTATAATAAGTTACAACGATTTATATGTAGGTTTTCAAAATATGTTAGTTTTCTTAATAATACATTATCACCATTATTCATCTCATTCCACATATTCTAATTAAGGGAAACTAGTCCCATAGTTCCAGTCAGAGTCACGATTCCAAACAGCAAAGGGTCTAATTGGGGCCCCAACCAGATGGTTTTCCCCCAATGTTGATGAGGTCAATTAAGATCCATCAACAAAGGGCAAGGTCTAATTCAAAACTCTGACAGTAGGTGATGTCCTTGTTTTTTCTTTAATTTCTTCAGATTATTTTTAACATAAATTTGTCCTACAAAACTCGACATCTTTGTTGGTAATGAAAATAAGGGAGAAGCAATTTTGCTAAAAACTTTTATAAATCTTCAATAATATCCAACAAGACCTAGAATTCTTCTAACATCTTTCTCTCTTTCAAGAACATGAACCTTTTTTATGATGGATATTTTTTTAAGGTCCACTTGGATTCCTTTTGAAGAGAGGAAATGCCCTAACACTATCCATTCATTCATTAGAAATGGGAATTTCTCAAGGTTTAACAAGAGGTTCATGTGTCCCGGATGCGGGTGGAGGCACGTCTCAGGCGAACGAGACACATGCATAGCATGTGATGACTCGTGCCATCGACAGAGGGGTGAGTAATGAGACGCCAAGGAATAAAGAAGCAGGGACGGAGTTACAGGCATTCAATGCCGAGTACAGTGGCAGATAGGAGGTGCAGAGAGCCATTAAGGCAAGCTCTAACTGAGGTCTCAGAATGTGCATTCATAAGCAGGATGGCGGGTGGCCAATTCACAACAAGAGTGAGCAGGGAATTTTGCAGAGGCAGAGGAATTCGATCAGGGGGAAATTCTGTTATTTTGGCTCCGCCTGGTCGGGGGCGACCTTCTGCAACTCCTGCAGAGAACGGTATCCTGTGGGTGAGCGCCGGTATAATCCGTCAGGGGTCTAGGATCCGGAGGTCGTCCAAACATCGAATTCCCCCTCTGGGCACTGTGGTTTCAATTCTCAATTGGCAAAGGACCAGGAACGACGCACTATGGCGAGACGTCGAGAGAGACAGTCGTGCAGGAGAGGGTCAGGCAGAGGGTCCTCCTCTCGACGACCGGCGGAGGAGCAGCATCATCACAGCTGCTGTTGCTACTGCCATCGGAGGGCAAAGGCAACACCATTACAGGGCAGTCAATTCTTGGAGGTTGGTCGAGCGAATGAGGGAGAGAAGGGGCTCCCGGCCTTCGGCTCCGTCATTTTCACCCTGGGCAGCTCGGAGGAGAATGTGGGCATCAATGCTCACATCTCAATCTTATTCACTAAATTGCCAGAGGAGGAGGAAGTCCCGGTGGCGCCACCTCCATTACCACAGAGCGAAGAGGACGGGGAAGCATCAGCGGTGCAACCAATGCTGGCAGTCGACGACAAAGGGAAGGAACCTCTCCATCATCCCTCGCCATCTTTGGGGCCCGCTCCTCCTGGCTTCACTGCGGAATCGTGGAAGGCACTGTGGGAGGGCATTGAAGAAGGGCATGGATGGGCACACATTGTGGAAGACAAAAGTCTCTGCGAGGAGGCGGAGGCACATCTGGCAGCTTCCCAACCACCACCCTAGAACTAATGCAAATTCGGGTAAATCAATTTTGATCAATAGTTATGTAATCCAGCAGCATACAGCTCTGTCTCTGTCTTGTTCTTTCTTGAAAGGTCTATGGTCTTCTCTCTATTCGAAAAAATCCTTGTTGGTTCAGATATGGCTGTCTGATAGCCATTTTCCTCAGTTAACATTAGTAAGACGCCCCTGCGTGGGCGGTCAAGTGTCAATTTTGTATCTGCGGCTCTAGCTCTTGTTTGATAGGCCTCTCTGGAAAGATGAGGTCAATTTTGGATAAGGTAATAGGTCATCAGCTGAAGCTACCCCTGCGAGGGAGCTCTCCATCCTTAGAAGTCCAGGGTGCAACCGCTGACCCTGACTGGCAAGTTTTCATGACTGTAAAATCTCTTTTCTGTAAATATAATAGAACTTAGACTTTTTTACCGAGAAAAAAAAAACAAGAGGTTCATGTGAAAATTTAGCAAACCTCGAATCCTAATGCAACAACTGATGTTATTTCTTCTACTTGTTGATTTAATTTAAAAATTTATTTGTTGTGTTCTACAGAAAATATCAAAACAAATACACTACAACCTTCACAAAACAAATATTGTGGAAGAAATAAAAATGCTGGAAGAAATAGATGCACACACACAATATAACATCGTTATTTTTGGACTAAGTCCCTGAAAAAACCAAACTCAGGAAAATTGGTGCAGCAGTTGAGGGTTTTATATTATGTAGTAGTGAAAATATGAGTACAAACTATGGATGCTTAAACTAGTAATCCAAACAGAGAAATAACTGGCAATAATAACTAGTAAGAAAAATTTCTCACTCCACAGGCGATCCCACATTGACCTCACCTCGAACTGAGATTCTTCTTTCTCCCTCTACGTAGTTACTATGTCCCACAAGCTCGAAATTGTGTCTCCTCTCATTGTCTCATCAACTGTTGTACGGGAAATTGTTACTCTTTTCCTCTTGATCCTCTGCTCAACTTTTTGGCTTAGAATCTTGACTTCTCCCCAATAAAACAAAAATATCCCAAGAGGCTCTGCGCTGCCTCTCTGCAATGTACTTGTTAGGGTCCTAGGGTCTAGGGATCATTTGTCTTTGCCTCTTTCTTTTCATTTTGGGGGTTTGTATGTCAATTTAGTCTATGAATCACTAATGTCATAGTCTAAACTGGTCATTGTCTAAGGTCACTGCAAGTTTTTCATGTCATAAAGGGGTCTTTAAATACAAAATTAAATTTGAGAAAGTCTAAATTCCATGAGAGGGTCATAAGGTCATATTTCTAAATCCTTACTCATGTAGAGAAAATGATTCTTTGAGGGTTCAAGGGATCATTTCATGGGGTCTCATTTATCACAAGTCAAAACCACAACAGTAAGGTTCCATTAGTTTAATTTTTATGGGTTTGTTAGTGGTGTCCATCATATCCCCACGTCACCATTCACAATTCATAATTCACCTTTATGTACTCCTTCAGTGCACCATTTACCATCATATACTCCCTTCATTCACATTTTATCATCATGTCACCCCTCAATTCACATCTCATTATCATGTCATTACACCCCCTAAATTCATAGTTCATCATCATAATTCATAGGTCATAATTCATGTTACCATAATTTCATTTACTCAAAGTTCACCTTCATGACAAAACAAGGCATAGGGGGGCGCAAAATTTCAAATTTTTTGAAGTTTCCTTCATTCTCTCTCAGTTTGCATCCCGCACTCTGAGAAGTTTTGAAAGCTTGCAAAAGGTCAAAGGTTAGTGTTTGGAACTTATGTGGAAAGAGGTCTTTGTGCAACCATTGCACAAACTGAAAAAAACCATTATGGAGGTCTGCAAGCATGAAGGGGAGCACTCAAAGAGTGCTACATCATCACCAAGTCATATCAAGCACATCTACACACTCAGCCTTGCATAGAACCATCTGAAACCATATCAACCATGGAGTTATGCTACACTCTGCTACAAATTTGTTGCAAAACTTATTGTTTTAGCCATCATTTTCAAAGTGTTGTCTTACAAAATGGAAATGAATTTTGAAAAAATGAAAGACATTTTTCCAATAATGGGCCAAAGAAAAAAACTCTTTCAGTTTCTTCACATATATTATATTTTTGGATATATTATTAGTGGCTAACTAGGGTCTTCCTAAAATGAGTGGGTAGCAATTAAATTTTAACTTGTGATGAAGGAAACGAAAATCGATGGCATAATCCAATAATCACTGGAGATTATTACTTCCTCTATGATACCTTCAAGTGCTAATAATTAGTTGTAGCATAGTAGAGATATTCCTTAGATATCCTGGAGGTTAATTTTGAGCATGCTTTCCATGGTCATGACATTGCTTATAGCTCCTAAATCAATGAGAGCATTTGGAACTACAATTTCATTGATGTGCACACCCACTATTGGGCTCTAAATATCGAATTACTTGTGGATGATTACTCTCCCAAGCATAAGATCAGGCAGCTTCCCTACGAAGTTAATAGTCGGGGAATCCTGCTTATTCCTCCCATGGCTTCTAAGATGTTATTCCTTAATGAATTTGTTGTAAATAAGAACATCCTTGATAGCTTCAACGAGAGGGATCTTGACACAAATTTTTCAATTCTCCTAGGAGTTCAACTTTTTTTGGGGTGTATTCTTTCTGGGTTGTTAACCTATTAGGATAATGAGATTTTGGTTGGGTGACTTGAGGTACAGGTTCTTCCTTCTCTTCCTTGGGATTTTATGTTGGAGGAGGTAGATGAACATTTGGAAGGACCTTCCCTGACTTGAGGTTTATTTTTTGGATTTCTACAACATAGGTTTGGTAAGTAGTCTCCTTGTTGTAGACAAGTTGAGGTTATTTATTGTTGACATTTTTATTTGGTTAGGCATGCATTTGTGGTTTCTTCGGGGGAATGTTTTTGGGTTCTTGAGATTTCCGAGGAGGAGGAATTAGGGTGGGTGGTCGGGTCACCTGACGCCTTCATGCTAGTGATGGATTATACCATTGAGGAGGTTGAGTAGGGTATGGTTGGATGGGAGGAGTAATATTTTGAGGAGGATATGGCTAAGGATTGGACATAGGATAGGGTGATAGGTGATGAGGAACCAAGGATGACAAAGATCATTGTAATTTGCATTGAAAGGAGAGGGGAAGTTCATACCTTGTTGAAACTATCGAGGGGATTGTGGCCTCTTTTGGTTAATAAAGAATATTTTCTCCATGCTCCCTTCTACTCATTGGTATATATCTTTCAGGCTTGGGAAATATGGACACTTATCAGTGGAATGATTTTCTTCACATACATAACATATCTATATGACATTTAACAAGCATTCATTCCAAGGATGCCTTTTAGTGCATTGAGTGAAGAATATGGCTAATGTTTTTTTTTTCTGCCTCTTATTTTCTCTTGATCTGTATGGTTTCCATATGCATAGCAAACGTATGTAAAATTTTGGTCTTCATATACTCTAGCATACCTCTTATCTCATTTTTAGTAATCAAGGAGGAGGGAGAGGAACTTACCAAACTTTTGTTCACTCAACCTCTTTTTCTAGTAGCCCTTGAATGATTTTTGAATACCGTTTTGAAGTCATCATCGCTGAATTGATATATGTCTCCATTGGATAGTAGGTTGAGTGTTTCCATCCATTCTTCTCTAACTCATAGTAGGACTAAATTCAAGGAATCTATATCAAGGGTTTAATTTTGCGCTCTTTTTTAAATCAACTAAAATATTTCCTCAAAATATTCCAAAGATTTATCTACTCCTTCAATCATTTTGAATATCTCATCTCTGGTATACCTAGATCTACAATAATATGAATATTTTTTGTTGAAATCTTGTCGCATTTGCTAACATGAGGTAATGTTGTCCCCTTTTAGGCTCATGAACCATCAAAGGGTTGCACCCTTAAGAGTGGAAGGGAAAATTTTGAGCTTCTACTCATCGTTTATGTAGTCATAAGTCTTGCATACTACATCAAATAAAAACATGAAAGTGTCAGTATATTTTGTGATTATACCATAGAAGTGTGGGATCATAAATGGATTAATGTTTTTAATTTTGGCCTCTCCATCTATTTCTCCAATGGGGAATGTAAACACTTCTAGTTTTCTATTTCAACCATGGTATTGGTGGGGTTGTGAAGGTCTTTCTCCTTCTATAAGATCCTTAGAGATCCTTTCTTTTTCACCAAAAAGGGCCTAAGGTAGGAGGATCATAGTCAGAAAAAATAGGTTGCCTTCTAGTGGAAGTGGGATTTTTTGGTTATAATTTTCCTATTATATCCTTAACTCTTAAAAGCATAAAACAAAGAAAAATAAATTTATGTTTTTGTAATTTTTTGAAATGAAGATGCCAATGCAATTTTTATTTTTTTTAGTAGTAGGTGAAATGAGAGAAAAATCAGATCAACTAGAAAAAATACAATACATACTTTGACACCTCCCTCAACAATGATGTCAAAAGTGATGGCCCTCAATATTGCAGCAACAATGTTGTAACTCCCAAGATTCTCAGCTCTAATTGTCAACTCAGGGTTCGTACAAACTTAAGACGGGTCAAAACTATATGTGAAGTGAGAAATATCTATTTCTTTTGCTATATTTTATTTAGGTGGAAGTATTAAGATGAAGTTGGGTAATCCAAAAACTGTTTTCTATGTTACAAGAAAAACTTGAAATTGCAGGTAATGAAAGACAACAAGCAAACCTATGCTAATTGCAATGGAGGAAGGAAAACCATCTTAACTTTAATGAAATGAGGGAATCAAACCTATGATAATTGTAATGGAGGAAGGAAAATCATCTTAATTGTAATGAAATGAGAGAAAGCCTATTATGTTGTGCAGGAAAGAAAACACATTGTGAAATAAAATCTGGGAAATAGTAACCCCTATTCTACAGGAAAGGATACATTTATACAACAATAAAGGTAAAGGAATCTACTTCTAAATTCCATTATCATGGTTCCATGGATGTTGTAACACATGAAAGAAGGTGAATCATGAGTTCGATGCAAATTTGGGCGAGTTTTGAAGGTGAATTGTGAACTGCTACATGAGTCTTTGCTTTGCTACAGGAGATAATCCAACGAGAAAAAAAATGTGCTAAAGGCAAGGTTGGAAAGAAAAGGAAGCTAAGGAAGGGCTAAAACATGATAATTCACTCATGTCCTAGTCATCATATCAGTGGTAGTAGGGTTGATTCAGCAAGATACATGGTTGTAGTTTCTTGCATCTGAAAAACAGGGGACTGCGCAGACATAGTGACACAGTAAATGTTGCACGAAAAATAAATAGTAGCAACAAAAGTGAAGCTAAATGTATAAACAAGAATGTTACCTAATCTATGTAACCACTATAAATATTATCATCTAATGCTCAGATGCTTTGTAAATAAAGATCATTCATAAATCATCTAATCAATCATGCATAAAAGTAATATTCAGAAATAAACTACAAAAATAAACAAATTCATAAATGGTAATGGTACAGAAGGAGTCTTGATCACTTGGGGTGGGACCTAACACAAGGAAGCTCATAAGCCTTAAGGAAAAGAAAACTAAGAATTGAAACTAGATATTATTTCCATTAATCAAAAAAGTTTCTTGTACTTGGAAAAAGTTATAGAATTGTACTAAACTTGTCTTAATGCTCTTATGCATAGGAGCATTAGGAGAAGCAGTGTGATAGGCCTAGCAAAGATAATACTTATTTTCGAAGTAAGAAGCTTGCACACCGTGAAATGGATCATTGTGTAGTAAGAAGACCAATAATCAAGAAATATGGAAGCGTTGACAAGAGATTGGGAAAGTGGAATACAATTGGCGATCGATATGGTGTTGGAGAATTGAACAGTCCAAAGCTGAGCACCAACAGAAGCATGTGCTTCCCATGTGGAATAAACACTATGTAACTTGATGACGCAAAGGGTAACAAAGTTAATTGAATAAAAATCCTATCAAAATCGATGGCTCTATTAGAATGGACTACTAACATGAATTCCAACCTAGCCCAAACCATAAACAATATTCCTTCCTAGAGATTTACCAGGTGTGACGATCGATGAAGTAGTGGTAAAGTGTAGGCATGATCGCCTGACAGTTAATGTAGTTGGAAATACAGACCATGCATGTAAGTTGTTAGTATTTCTTTTGATTCGGATTTCATTCTCACACATTTGTCAAGTGTAGACCCAATTGAGAGCTGAGAGTCAAATCAGTATCGAAAGTTGAGTGTGTGCCAAATATTAAATTTGTGAATTAAGAGCTCATTCCATTCCTGAAGAAATAGCATCATGGAATCCTCTTCTACACCAAATAAATAAAATTATATGGCCATTGGTAGCACGCTTACTCTCTCGACTGCAACCAGGATGAAACTTTTCATTCCAAAATCATCAAAGTAAAATTTAGTCACAATCCCAATCCTAGATAGGGTTTTTAAAGAAGGAGATATGTTGGTGTTGGTATATAAGTTAAAGTATAACGATCATGACATAAATGAATTGAAGAATTTCCCAGACTTTTCTCATAATCTATACACACAAACAATTGAACAACCCAAACAACTAGTGGTAGTTGAGGTGCAACAATGGGATGTGGGACAAGAGAAGTTAGTAATCCTCAACCTCCTCGAGATTCCTCATTTTGGGTGAAGTAATGAGGTAAACACTTGTGTTAAAATTTTGTTGAGTTGTGTGTATGGAGGGTTTCTATGGCTCGATGAGCCCATAGATATTGATACTCGGTTAGTTTCAAGAATATAGAACTTCTGACAGATGGAGAGGACTCGAATCCTATGTTTGACAAGAGGAATGAAAAGACTATGGCCAAGGAGGTAGAGGAGAAGTTTAAAGTTACCTGTGGGAAACATGTTGTAGGAGGGTGTGTGATTTTCCACCAAATTGATGGCAAAGCGTGTAGAAGGTGTTCAAATTAAGTAGGCAACCTTTCTACTAAATCAATTCATGCAAGAATCTATAATACCACCCTACATATACTTAAATTATTGTAGGTTGAGGAAGGTTTTATTGATGTTTTGAACTCTAATTTCATAGTGATTACCAATATACCAACTATAAAATAAAAGACAATGTCTAAAATTTGTGTGGAGGGAAGATATTAGTGTATCATTAAATCTAGTTCCACGAAATTTGTTTGTCATAGTGAAATTTTGTTTATTCGAGACTTGGATAACAAGTGCCACTTAACATAAGAAATTTATTAAAGTTGACTAAGCTAATGTCATTTTTTCCAGTGGTCCTTATGTGGGTTCTCTTTTTAAGTTTGATCACTTTATGAATCAATAATTTGGCCACAATACTTCAAATTTATTAGATTTCTATGCACATAGAAATATACATATTTATATCCATGAATAAATATACACATATAGTATGATCCAGATTGTGCCTATATATAATAATATATATATATATATATATATAAACAATGTGAGTCATAATGGAAAACACCCTCAACAAAACCATTAAAATCCTCTTTATTACTTTATTGAATTTAGAAAGAATTACTTATAACATGCAAAACCTTTAATTAAAAAAAATTATTGAGTTTAGAAAAACAATTTGCTCATGACCAAAATGATGTTAGCAATATAAAATTCAATAAAACAATGTGAAATACTTTATAGTTTATTTCCCAAGGAATTCTAGAGTTGTATTTTATTACTACTAACATGTTGGTTGTTTCCCTTCCCAACCCTATCCTTTATTTATAAACCCTATTGAGTTATGGCTTATTCATTCATGGATCTAATCTTGATGATGAACCACAGAGGTTGGTTTGAAACTTCGATTCCGAAAAAACATGAATGCAATTACTCCGGAAGATAACACCACACAAAATATGGATTGCAAAAGCCTTAAATCAATCATTTTCAACCTGTACGAGAGGGAGAAATTACAAGAAGTTCGTATATTAGAACAATTAAGATCACTGATTACAAAGAAGAAGTCAGATCTCACCTTTCTCAAACGTTGTAGACATGCATCTGTTATTCCTTCATTTGCCTGCATCAAACACAACCTCAAAAACTCCAGGAATACTAAAGCCAACCAATCTCTCCTTCGTTCAGAAATTAGAAAAATTTATACGGAACTTGATCATCATCAAACTTGTTGGTTGTTTCCCTTCCCAACACTAACCTTTATTTATTAACCCTATTGAGTTCTGACTTATTAATTCATGGATCTAATCTTGATGATGAACCACAAAGGTTGGTTCGAAACATCAATTATGAAAAAACATGAATGTGATGACTCCAGAAGATACCACCACATAAAATATGGATCACAAAAGCCTCAAATCAATAATTTACTACTATGTAATTGAAACAATCTACCCAAAGGTTCATAGCCATATATTAAATGCATAATGTGTATACTTCAAGTTTCTTCATTTGAATAAGTTATAGGTGGTGTTTCCATGCTGACACACCTATAGTAATTTGCCCCCAACCCCCATCTCTTCCAACTCTCTCTTTAATCATAATTCAAATTTCATATCTCACTAATTTTCTTTCGTTGTAAATGAATGAAACAAAGTCATTAATAAAACAAAAATGGGCATCATAATCCTCACCATGCATGAGGACAAGGAACATGGGATGGCCTTAGTAGAGGGATCAGAGATGCAAGGTCTCGGCGCATTATAGCAGGTTGTAGACTGACAAGGTTATCCAGAAGCGAATTCCCATAGTGAGGAAGATGGGAGATGGGGAATTAGGGAAACTGAAAGTTTTAACATGGCTTTACTAATTTAAAATTTATGGCAAGATTTCATACGAGAAGGTTTATGATAGAAGATAGTTAAACAAAAATAATTTAAAAATCTTTAGATCGAATCTTGGATTAAAGCAAGAGCACCTAAAAACAAGGGCGCCTCATATATCTGGAGGAGCTTGATGAGGCATACACACTGGCTTGTGGGGAATCTGAGATGGGAGGTCGACAAGGGGGACATGATAGAAATTGGGCTTGACATGATCAAAGGTATGGATGGATTTTATACACTTTCGACTCCCATCATCTATTTTCTCCAATTAAAGGGTTTTCATTTTCTTAATCAACTATGTAAAGACAACATTCACTTCTCATTTCTCAAGTTTGGATGAATGATAGAGATCTTGGCCTCCTTGACGCTTATGCAGTGGAATGGGAATCATATAGGTCCAAGCTTAATCGCATGGGAATTAATCTAATGAAGAAGAAAGACATGTTACCTTGGGGTGGTAGCAAGGTTGTTGGGAAGTTCAAATTCAAAGAAATCTATTTTTATATTACATAGGGGCAAAGGGTTTCGAATCAAGTACCATGGCTATAACAGTCCTCGAGGTGACCGATCCCATAGAAACTGAATTGTTTCATGTGGTTGGTGTTGCATAACCGAACCTTGACATGTGAAAACCTCATTAGAAGGGGATTCCAAGGCCCAGATATATGCTCTTTATGTGTTGGGGTGAACCAAGAGGTGATCGATCTCTTTCTTTCATGTCCTTTTGTGGCTTCTTTTTGGAAGGAGGTTCTGTAGTTGTTCAATATACATGCAAATTGGGATATGTCGTATATTGACAATTGCATCATACAATGGATAAAGGGGAAAAAAGAATTCAAGATGTTACCATTTTACATCTTTTTGGCATATGGAGGAGTAGGAATGCCAAAATATTTGAACATATTGTCTCTGATGTGAAAAGAATAAGCTAAAAGATAACAACATATTTTGAGGAAATCGGCCATGGCAGCCGAGGCCAGAAAGGAGACAATGTATTTACAAGGAGATCAGGTCATCGATGTGTGTAGGCTATTTTGAGGGGGATTCCTCTTCAGGGATTTGTGGTTGTTGGGTGTTTGTTGTCTTGGAGCTGGTAGTTCTTATCATTTTTGTTGGTATAGGGGAGTAGGCACTAATACCAGAGGTGATTCAAAAACAATTATAGAGTGGGCACAAGAGCTTTCCACTTTTGGGTCGCCTTCTCTTATTTATTGGATACATCACATTAGATATATGTCCTCGACCTTCAAGAATATTTCCTTTTCTCACATATATAGATAGTAGAACTAGGTCGTTCAACTACTGTCTAAGCATGGGAGAGGTGTATTGTCAGGTGAAATCATGTACTCAACATTCGTCAATGGTTCCTTTTACAACTCGAGGTCTTTCAAAATCTGAAGCACTTCCTTAGATCTCGTCAAGAATCTTTTTGTTGTACAAGGAGCTCATAATCCACAAAGTTAGAACATGAAAATTCAGTTAGAAATATGTTTGTTTGTCTTTTTTTTTATGTAGCAACTATTTTCTCTTTAGACACTCAACTTACAAGAAGGCAATCATACTAGAGAAGAAATGTTGAAGAAGTTGTTGTTTTTTGTTTTTTGTTAGCAATATAGAATTATATAAAAGAATTCTATAGATATCTAGAGGAACAAATTATTCTCAAGAGATATAACATGATGTATAATGGACATTTGGGAGAAATGGAAATAAATAAATGTAACTACATTTTGTTTTTATCAATAAAGGTTAGTCAGTTTTTTCTGGTTACAAAATAAAGTAAAATGAAGTGACAATATAATTCATTAAAAATTTTATGACACTAAACATCCGGTCCCTAGATAACATCCACATTAAACATATTTTCTATGTCTTGCACCTCCATTACCACATTGATGAGATTTTCTTGACTTTCAAAGAGGAATCGCCTTTCCTTTTAGTGAATGCATAGCCAATCTTAAGACCATCACACTTCTTTTAAGATAGATTCAAGGGAGAATGATTAGCATGGGCTTTGTTGATGCAACAATGAAGGTAGCCCTTTGAAAATTAGAATAAGTAAATATGTTAGCATAAATTCTATGGACCCAAATAAAATCTTTTACTATTTGTACAAGGTTAAGGCAAGTGTATAATTGTGGGAATACAAACACCGACCACAAAAGTAACGAAAATGAATTATAAAACAAGTATAGATCAAAATGAAGTGAAGGTGGTGGAGAGAAATGTGGCCTAAAGCACCCTACACAAGTTCATTACGTCAAATAAAGAACAAAGTATTCTCCCCGACGTTGGTTTTCAAACAAAATAATGAAGTACTTGGAAGTGCCCATTTAAAACTTTGATATTATTAAGAAAGAAACATGGCGTGGCGCCCAGGATTGATTTAAAGCACTACTCCAGTTGGCCCACATTTACTTAACTATATATTAATGGTGGATGAGACATTATGTTTGATTGATATTCCATATATTCATAGTATGGAAGCGCCGAGCTTATCTGGATTACACATTATTTGGCTTGCCCCCCTCCACGTGGCTAGTTGGGCCCTGCTCGTCTCTGTTGACGGAGAAACCCAAACCCAAACCGATCACCTGTTGCAGTCGGAAAACTCACCAGAAATTTGCAATCAACACCTACCGACTGCACTCATTTTTCTTCTGTTTCATACACCCCGCCCGTATCTTGACTTATTTGAAACACCCTCTTACCTTCTCCTCCGATGCTCCCCCATTCCCATTCCCATTCCCCTTCCCCTTCCCCTTCCCCTTCAGCTCTCATACCGAAATGCCACGAGCAGGTGATTTGGAATCCCTAGTGGCTCTGAATCCCACCATTGTCTCCACCTAGTTTGTACAAATCAGATGCCTTTCAATCCTCCAAACACCTCTTGGCTTCTGTCTGTCAATCAACGTTGGCTTCACCTCCTATTCAAATTCTTCGTATGTGTATGATTCATGATTCTTATTATATATTTTGAAAAGTGTTATCAATTGATTCATATAAACGATATCGTCTACTGATTTCTATCCAAATTTTGGAGGTGTTCAATTTTTATTTTTTTTTATTATGTTTGCAACTTGTCTAGAGGCCAAGGAAGCCATTCGTACTCATTATGAGTATTGTGTAGGAATGTGTGTAATTTGATAAATGATTTATGCTATCTTACTCACTAATTTAACAGCTGAAAATGCAATGAAAGTTTTTCCAAGTTTATCAATACATCGGTATGATTATGATTAGTCTATGTTAAGAGTATGTGTTTCCTCCTAAGAGGTCACAGGTTCAAAACCAGAGGGGGGTAGAGTATGTATGCCTTCGTAGACTTAGCAGTCAAATCGCTGCACGGAGGTGGGTCCCTTGTCCCACAAACAAGGGGGTCTCATACACCAATTTGGTGTCTGGCTTGGCTGTGACCTTAAAAATGGATATTATTATTATTATTATTATTATTTAAATAAATATAGAGCGCTGTCAATTCATATAAATTATATCTTGTAGTGTTTTTTTATGGAAATTTGGGAGGTGTTTAATTTTAACATGGGTGAATGTAAAAGAAGTCATTCATAATTATGTGAAGTTTGTGTAATTTGAAAAATATTTAACCAACAAAACAAAGCTACTTTAGTCATTAATTTCATAATTAAAATGCAATGAAAGTTGTTCCTACGTTATTAATCTATTATTACGATTAACTTTTTAATCTATTATTACGATTAACTTTTTATAGTTGCAAAGTGATTTAATGCTCTAGACTTTCTTGACATGGGTTAATTCTTCACCTAGAGTTTAATAGTATCAAAGTATAATTTGT
The DNA here is from genome assembly GCA_000404065.3 of Pinus taeda. NCBI lineage: Eukaryota > Viridiplantae > Streptophyta > Pinopsida > Pinales > Pinaceae > Pinus > Pinus taeda. The sequence goes on from APFE030244115.1 coordinate 210,827, forward strand.
TTTTGTTTTTGTGTTTGCTCTGGAATCTTAAAAATATATAAGAACAATATTTATTGATAGTGTCTTATTGCAAACAACACATGCACTTTTGTAATATTATGAATCTTAATCTTGAATTTTGTTTCACAATTTAACCAACAATAAAATTGTTGTTTCTACAGTCTTGAGCTTAAGAAAATAGTTTATTATTATTATTATTTAAAAAAAATAGTTTTTACTATTTCCAAAAACCAAGAGTTATGGCACATCAGTGTATCAACAACTTATTGAATTCTAAAATATCTAGAACATTAAAATTGAAAGTTTTTAAAATTAATATAATATATATAATATAATAATTAATTATCGACTTAATTAAATTAATACAATAGAGACATTTTGAACCTTTTAAGAAGAATGCCAAATAATAATTGTTTCCCAGCTTTTTTATAATAAAATAATAAAATAATGAGAAAAATAGAATGAGATATGAGATATATTTGAGAAATTATTTAAGATAACATGAAGATGTTAAATATAATCATACATGTGTCCACGAGGTCTTACATAGATGGTGATTGGATGCTTTGTTAAGGCACTCCTTAATGTGGAAGAAGTCAATATCTCTTAGATAGATGGTGATTAGATGCTTTGTTAAAGCACTCCTTAATGTGGAAGAAGTCAATATCTCGCTCTCGCACATCTTGGTTAGCTAAGTGGTGGAACCTTCATAACTTGTTTCCATGTAAAATATATGAGTCCTGGTAAAATGCATGTAAGCTTTTGGCCATAGAATGGCCAACATACATTCATGTTTTATTTATCTTTCAGCGGAATTTAATATATTTATCTGTTCATATCAATAAATGTAATGAACATTGAACTTTCCCCGGGTAGGTACCTTACCCAGCACTATTCAACTTAGTTTTTGTTTTTAATCCCAATAATTCCATTGTGTAACGTGTTCTACATAGTCCTCTAGAAACACAACGACAGTCTAGCTATGCAGCCCCCTACAACTTTGTGTATTAAACATGAAATACATAGGCAATGACCTCGTGGGCTCCTCCCTTCGCTTGTCTCTGGCAGTGTTGGCATTGAACATATAGGTTAGGTTTACCATCAACGGAATGAGGTATAAAGCGTGGTTAAGATTTTAAATTAAGATTTGGATGACCATTGGTTGTGTAAAGCCGAGAAGTCGTGACACTTCATGCACTGGTTGAGAGAGTAACGCCTTTCTCAACTACCTTAGAATTGAATTCTTGGTTATGTAGCTCATGAGCTTTGCAAAAAAACCCATGCCTTTGAGATTTAAGGCATGCTCGGTTATGGAAGCTTTAGAAGCATGTTTTATTGGTATATTTAAAGCAACAAAACCTTCCCAATTGGATTGACGAAGAAAATACCATTAAGGATCGTTGGTTTCCTTTTCGATCCTCAGTGTTGATCTTTTGCTTTATCTACTAATCTGGAGATGTACGAGTTACACACCTGTACAAATAATGAGCTACCCTTTGTTGCAGAATGTTCTACTCCACAAAATCATTCGGTGGATAATGGTTATCCTTATGGTCACACCCATAAAATCATTTAACCTGGATAGTGTTTATCCTTACTTACACTTTGGACAAGTCGTAGTGAGAAAGACCCGTTAATCTCATCTTCTCCGTGCATGAAGGTTGAGTGTACAAAGTCGTGGGCTATGAGTCCAGGTAATGATCTCTAGCGTCTCCAATTATCACGCACATGTGATTAATGGTGTTGGCAGGGCTCCTCCAACATGATTGAGTCATAAATGCTCATCAAGTTCTTTCATAGCGAATGTGATGTCATTGAATTGACCATGGGAAAGGAAGGAAGTGCAGTTGTTGCAGGAGGGGAAATAATGGGTGAAATAAGAAGCCCATGGGTGCCAAAAGAATTGTCCCAAAACGTGAAGCCTAGATTTCCATTTAGTTTTCGAGTGATTTTTTAAGATCAGTCAATTCTCTGGTAAGTTCCATATTTGAGGGGAAAAGTTCGTAGAAGTCTTCACTTAATTTGGATTTAGGAGACCCGAAGAAGTAAACTAGTAGTGACAAGTAGACAACATCTCACTCTACGAGGTTAGTAAGGATTATGAAAATCCAACGTGATTGATATGGGTCCAACCAGAATCAAATAGATATAATGCGTTTTGGACCATTTTAAGTGAGGATATAGCTCGACTACATGTCAGACCATTTTATCAGCCTGCAATTGGAGGAATTTTTGGCAATGAGATAACCTGTATAAGCGTAGCCACTATGATGGGAATGTGGACACCAAAACGGTGTGACCAACGTGTTGACCATGCTCTATTGTCGACTGAATGGTGTATTCCTCTATTTCCATCAGAGTGGAGGCATAATGTTGTGTGTCCAGTACGCCTCAGGTAGAATCTCCAGAATTCTTAACCCTTGTTAAACTTTCACTTCTCTAAAGTCCCACGACAATAATGTTTTCAGATCATTGTTCATGTTTATTATTAAGAATTCGTTACATACACACAAGATTAAATGATGTTTGGGCAATTTTTTTAACATCTAGAATTGGTGATAGATAACGGATATACAAAATGTATATAAACAAACTACATAGACATGTGTATAGTTATATGAGCAAAATTTTTTGTTTATGCATAAAGCATCCCATACAAATACCTTATGCTATTTTACATTGTGCTTGGAAGGATGTATGCTCATCTTTCTCGGTTGCATACAATGAGTGTTGGGGATGAATGAGGTCGTTTGCATACGATGAGTGTTGTTGAGGAATGATAATAATGTATGGATCACTTGTGTGCTGCTGCATTGTGTGCTTGTGTGCTGCTGCATTGTGTGCTTACATGTATGGATGGCGCAACTTTTCACTATTTATCATGATTTAAAAATTGATTTAAGATACTTTATAATGGGTATAGTCGAGTTTGATGAATGAATTGGGATGGATTTAATCCTTGCACTTATATCGAATTTCTCAAGTCTAATTATTGTAAGTAGCTATAGTAGTTTTGTGGGGAGAGAGAACCCTGAAAGGTTATATGGGAACAAATAATTTTGCAAAGTCCAGTTTTGTAGTGGAATAGAGAGTAATGCAAAGAAATGACAAGAATTAACGCATTGATTATTTCAATAAGTAGAAATGGTCAACCATAAATTGGTTACTATTTTATTGTGCTACTTATTGAGTGTTAGAAATTACATGCAATTAAGAGGGATGTTATACCCACAATGTTAATGAGATATTTAATTAGATAATGTGTAGTACATATGTAAGAAGAATATATATCATTGAAATGGAGGTAAGAGAAGACTCAAATACTAAATGCCTCGACATAAGAGGAGCAAAGTGTATAACAAGCTTTAGGAAGAATAATTGATATTAAATTTATGAATAAATAATGGTGGTGAATAAGTGATTTTAAAAGTATGGTTATTGTATTAAAAAAATTGATGAATTTTAGTGATATGGTCATCATATTAGTTTATTCATATTAAAATTAAATTATGAGTTGTATAATGGTTATGCAAGGACATAGCTTAATAAAATACAAACTAATGTCAGTGAAGATAGTCCAATCAAGGACATAACTTAATGGAATAAACTTTATACTCTTGAAGATCTTAAGAAAGGATTAAAGATGAAGGAAATAAACGTTGAAACTGTATGAGGTAACGGAAAACAAAAATAGATAAAATGAAAAGTGCTCTTCCCATAGATCATGGAAAACATGAGAAAAAATCAAAGATAAAATATATAGAGGGAATCTATATAAATCAAAGGAAGGAAGTTCATGACATTCTATCAACATTAGCAAGAAATTGATGGTTAATTAATTGGTTTCCATCCTAGAACAGATGTTGAAGGTTTCCTTAAATTGTATCTATTCATGAAGCTCCCATGAAATATCGTTAAGCTCATGAAAGACAGGTCTCTGTATGTGGTATGAGACTATGTATTTTTTTTAAAGTGTCTTTCAATTTAATATTTTGTGTTAATTGGTGCATTTACATGTAATGATGCAATCCATTTTTAGATGTGGTTTTGCCACTGGTTGAACTGTTAATTCACCCTTATGGGGAAAACGCATCAAATATACACTATTGAAGGGAACTAAACTTTATAGGTCATTATTCAAATATTCAGTAGCAACATGCATAGTTAATTAGACATGCATAGTTTGGAACCTACAGGTTTCTTTTGAGTAAATCAATAACTCAATAATTGTAGCTAAGATATTTAAGAGGCATCTACATTGAACTAGGGTCATAGTGGTGAAGTGTATGCACACATGTAATACAACTCATTGTATACACGTTGAAGAAGACATTATAAATTAATAATTTTATGACCTTCATAGGTAAGTCAATAGGACTGGCACCCAAAAGTACATATAGTGTAAATATGTAATAGGAGTGTAAAAGCAGCTCCTAGTGCTTGTCAATTAATAGCAATAGACAGTATTAAATACAAGCTCAAGGGAACATTCTCAAGTTCACTCAAATTCCAATGTGTCAATTATTGCAACTTAAAGTGTTCAACCTCAAACTTCACAACCTTGATGTGCATATCCATCCAAATATAAATTGGGTTCTATGAATATCTCACAAATAAGAACCTTTCAAGAAGATGCTTCCAGTAGAATGATTGTAGATCTTACAAATGTACTTCTTGTGGGAATTGATAAGATAAAAATGATATGTGTGCTTCTACTAGATATAAAAAAAGTATACATGCTTTATGAAATGACAAACAAATTAGATATGGTGGTTTTGGATGCACTTGAAGTAGAAATAGAGAAATTTAGAGCAACCTAATGACTAACAAGAAGTATACACCAGATTCAGAACATGATTTGTCTAAATTAATTAACAATTTTCTGGAAAAACAAAAGGATTTTCATTAATACAACTTATGATGATCTAAGGATCTTATGCTGGTAGTAAAATAATGTGTGCATCAAGTAATACAAGGGAGAAGATAACAAACCATGAAACGACTCATTGCTAAATTAATAGGATGACTTCACCATATTGATGGCTAAGTGGTATTGGTAATTGAGATTTTTGTGTACAAAGATAATTGGTTCGATAAAATGCTATCTAGCAATCTGTTCAAATAAATTGATAATCATACAATCTCAAATGCATATTTTGTACCACTATTTCCTATCAAGAAATATGGGATAAGTCTACCTATAAGATTGCATTAATAGTGTTGCCTCGTTTTGAATATGACAACATAACAATTATTGCATAAACAATTTATTTTAAGGAATTTAATAATTGATTTGGTTTCCAAGAAATGAATTATATTCTACCAATTCATGATCTAGTGTTAAAGAGGGGTTTCAACATGCTAATGACCTAGGTTCACACCCTGGTACACATAGTGCCTAAAAACTTAGTGGGTGTGTAATTGAGAACAGTTAGCAGTTGTTGGATTCCAGCCCTATCTTCCTAGTCTTCTTGCTCCTTCTTCGCTTTGGTTTCCTCCCCTTTGCAGTTAGTTTTTTAAGGTGAGGGTCTCTTTTAGCCCCTTTCCTAGAAGGTGGGGCTTCCTTTTATTACTGTATTTCGTTAGCTTGTTATATTATAGTCCGTAAGATTATTTGGGTCTCAGATTTGAGCTAGCCTTATGATCCGTTGTTTCTTTTAGCGATAGGATTTTTTCTTATATGATGGTAGTGTATAGTTTGGTGAATATTAGTAACCTTGATATAATGATTAAATAATGAATTCTTAAATAAAATAATATTATAGCTCTTAGGGTTATATAGTTCCTGATTTTTTAATATATTTTATTTACTAAATTATTCTATTTTAATAGAATGGTAAACTTTTATAATCTTAAATGTTTTAAGGAATTCTTATTATAATAATTAAAAATAAAATAAATATTTTTAATAACAGAATAAAAAATTAGGTTCTTAACTTAGAAATAGTAAGTAGATAATTAAATAGATTTATCAATATCTTTATTACTATTTATAAGGGTGATGGTGTATAATCATAATCGTTTTTATTATTATGATAATATTAGTTTTATTAAAAAGTGGGGCTAGATAATATATTATATTATAAATAATATAATGATAGTAGTAGTATTTACCTTTTTCTTAAATCTAATGGTAAACTTTGAAATTATTATAATTTAGGAATAAATGAATAGATTAAATATATAATAGTTCTAGGTTTACTAAACGTTGGCAGAGAAATCTTATTACTGTGGAATCTCCGATGTCTGAATCAAAAATAATTTACCACAGAGGTCTCAAATCCAGTACCATAGAATGGTAAAGAGTAATATTATATGGGGTAAATATAAATATATTTTTAATATTATGGGATAGTTGAATTAAATAAGTATATTAATATAATAATGGGTATATGAGATTTGTATTATTTAATAATATTTATAATATTATTATATAAGGGAAAAGTAAATATAGTTAAAATAATATATTAATCATAGAAACATTCTCCATTTAATTATTCTAATATTAGTAATAATATTAAGAATTAAAATTAAATATATATAAAAGATAAATAAATATAATAATTAAATTTGGTTCTTGAAATATAAAAATATATATTTTTACCATTCTTAAAATTAATTTTATAAGGATATTAAAATATAATTAATTT
>APFE030244115.1:217486-274310 GCA_000404065.3 Pinus taeda
AATAAAATAATGAGAAAAATAGAATGAGATATGAGATATATTTGAGAAATTATTTAAGATAACATGAAGATGTTAAATATAATCATACATGTGTCCACGAGGTCTTACATAGATGGTGATTGGATGCTTTGTTAAGGCACTCCTTAATGTGGAAGAAGTCAATATCTCTTAGATAGATGGTGATTAGATGCTTTGTTAAAGCACTCCTTAATGTGGAAGAAGTCAATATCTCGCTCTCGCACATCTTGGTTAGCTAAGTGGTGGAACCTTCATAACTTGTTTCCATGTAAAATATATGAGTCCTGGTAAAATGCATGTAAGCTTTTGGCCATAGAATGGCCAACATACATTCATGTTTTATTTATCTTTCAGCGGAATTTAATATATTTATCTGTTCATATCAATAAATGTAATGAACATTGAACTTTCCCCGGGTAGGTACCTTACCCAGCACTATTCAACTTAGTTTTTGTTTTTAATCCCAATAATTCCATTGTGTAACGTGTTCTACATAGTCCTCTAGAAACACAACGACAGTCTAGCTATGCAGCCCCCTACAACTTTGTGTATTAAACATGAAATACATAGGCAATGACCTCGTGGGCTCCTCCCTTCGCTTGTCTCTGGCAGTGTTGGCATTGAACATATAGGTTAGGTTTACCATCAACGGAATGAGGTATAAAGCGTGGTTAAGATTTTAAATTAAGATTTGGATGACCATTGGTTGTGTAAAGCCGAGAAGTCGTGACACTTCATGCACTGGTTGAGAGAGTAACGCCTTTCTCAACTACCTTAGAATTGAATTCTTGGTTATGTAGCTCATGAGCTTTGCAAAAAAACCCATGCCTTTGAGATTTAAGGCATGCTCGGTTATGGAAGCTTTAGAAGCATGTTTTATTGGTATATTTAAAGCAACAAAACCTTCCCAATTGGATTGACGAAGAAAATACCATTAAGGATCGTTGGTTTCCTTTTCGATCCTCAGTGTTGATCTTTTGCTTTATCTACTAATCTGGAGATGTACGAGTTACACACCTGTACAAATAATGAGCTACCCTTTGTTGCAGAATGTTCTACTCCACAAAATCATTCGGTGGATAATGGTTATCCTTATGGTCACACCCATAAAATCATTTAACCTGGATAGTGTTTATCCTTACTTACACTTTGGACAAGTCGTAGTGAGAAAGACCCGTTAATCTCATCTTCTCCGTGCATGAAGGTTGAGTGTACAAAGTCGTGGGCTATGAGTCCAGGTAATGATCTCTAGCGTCTCCAATTATCACGCACATGTGATTAATGGTGTTGGCAGGGCTCCTCCAACATGATTGAGTCATAAATGCTCATCAAGTTCTTTCATAGCGAATGTGATGTCATTGAATTGACCATGGGAAAGGAAGGAAGTGCAGTTGTTGCAGGAGGGGAAATAATGGGTGAAATAAGAAGCCCATGGGTGCCAAAAGAATTGTCCCAAAACGTGAAGCCTAGATTTCCATTTAGTTTTCGAGTGATTTTTTAAGATCAGTCAATTCTCTGGTAAGTTCCATATTTGAGGGGAAAAGTTCGTAGAAGTCTTCACTTAATTTGGATTTAGGAGACCCGAAGAAGTAAACTAGTAGTGACAAGTAGACAACATCTCACTCTACGAGGTTAGTAAGGATTATGAAAATCCAACGTGATTGATATGGGTCCAACCAGAATCAAATAGATATAATGCGTTTTGGACCATTTTAAGTGAGGATATAGCTCGACTACATGTCAGACCATTTTATCAGCCTGCAATTGGAGGAATTTTTGGCAATGAGATAACCTGTATAAGCGTAGCCACTATGATGGGAATGTGGACACCAAAACGGTGTGACCAACGTGTTGACCATGCTCTATTGTCGACTGAATGGTGTATTCCTCTATTTCCATCAGAGTGGAGGCATAATGTTGTGTGTCCAGTACGCCTCAGGTAGAATCTCCAGAATTCTTAACCCTTGTTAAACTTTCACTTCTCTAAAGTCCCACGACAATAATGTTTTCAGATCATTGTTCATGTTTATTATTAAGAATTCGTTACATACACACAAGATTAAATGATGTTTGGGCAATTTTTTTAACATCTAGAATTGGTGATAGATAACGGATATACAAAATGTATATAAACAAACTACATAGACATGTGTATAGTTATATGAGCAAAATTTTTTGTTTATGCATAAAGCATCCCATACAAATACCTTATGCTATTTTACATTGTGCTTGGAAGGATGTATGCTCATCTTTCTCGGTTGCATACAATGAGTGTTGGGGATGAATGAGGTCGTTTGCATACGATGAGTGTTGTTGAGGAATGATAATAATGTATGGATCACTTGTGTGCTGCTGCATTGTGTGCTTGTGTGCTGCTGCATTGTGTGCTTACATGTATGGATGGCGCAACTTTTCACTATTTATCATGATTTAAAAATTGATTTAAGATACTTTATAATGGGTATAGTCGAGTTTGATGAATGAATTGGGATGGATTTAATCCTTGCACTTATATCGAATTTCTCAAGTCTAATTATTGTAAGTAGCTATAGTAGTTTTGTGGGGAGAGAGAACCCTGAAAGGTTATATGGGAACAAATAATTTTGCAAAGTCCAGTTTTGTAGTGGAATAGAGAGTAATGCAAAGAAATGACAAGAATTAACGCATTGATTATTTCAATAAGTAGAAATGGTCAACCATAAATTGGTTACTATTTTATTGTGCTACTTATTGAGTGTTAGAAATTACATGCAATTAAGAGGGATGTTATACCCACAATGTTAATGAGATATTTAATTAGATAATGTGTAGTACATATGTAAGAAGAATATATATCATTGAAATGGAGGTAAGAGAAGACTCAAATACTAAATGCCTCGACATAAGAGGAGCAAAGTGTATAACAAGCTTTAGGAAGAATAATTGATATTAAATTTATGAATAAATAATGGTGGTGAATAAGTGATTTTAAAAGTATGGTTATTGTATTAAAAAAATTGATGAATTTTAGTGATATGGTCATCATATTAGTTTATTCATATTAAAATTAAATTATGAGTTGTATAATGGTTATGCAAGGACATAGCTTAATAAAATACAAACTAATGTCAGTGAAGATAGTCCAATCAAGGACATAACTTAATGGAATAAACTTTATACTCTTGAAGATCTTAAGAAAGGATTAAAGATGAAGGAAATAAACGTTGAAACTGTATGAGGTAACGGAAAACAAAAATAGATAAAATGAAAAGTGCTCTTCCCATAGATCATGGAAAACATGAGAAAAAATCAAAGATAAAATATATAGAGGGAATCTATATAAATCAAAGGAAGGAAGTTCATGACATTCTATCAACATTAGCAAGAAATTGATGGTTAATTAATTGGTTTCCATCCTAGAACAGATGTTGAAGGTTTCCTTAAATTGTATCTATTCATGAAGCTCCCATGAAATATCGTTAAGCTCATGAAAGACAGGTCTCTGTATGTGGTATGAGACTATGTATTTTTTTTAAAGTGTCTTTCAATTTAATATTTTGTGTTAATTGGTGCATTTACATGTAATGATGCAATCCATTTTTAGATGTGGTTTTGCCACTGGTTGAACTGTTAATTCACCCTTATGGGGAAAACGCATCAAATATACACTATTGAAGGGAACTAAACTTTATAGGTCATTATTCAAATATTCAGTAGCAACATGCATAGTTAATTAGACATGCATAGTTTGGAACCTACAGGTTTCTTTTGAGTAAATCAATAACTCAATAATTGTAGCTAAGATATTTAAGAGGCATCTACATTGAACTAGGGTCATAGTGGTGAAGTGTATGCACACATGTAATACAACTCATTGTATACACGTTGAAGAAGACATTATAAATTAATAATTTTATGACCTTCATAGGTAAGTCAATAGGACTGGCACCCAAAAGTACATATAGTGTAAATATGTAATAGGAGTGTAAAAGCAGCTCCTAGTGCTTGTCAATTAATAGCAATAGACAGTATTAAATACAAGCTCAAGGGAACATTCTCAAGTTCACTCAAATTCCAATGTGTCAATTATTGCAACTTAAAGTGTTCAACCTCAAACTTCACAACCTTGATGTGCATATCCATCCAAATATAAATTGGGTTCTATGAATATCTCACAAATAAGAACCTTTCAAGAAGATGCTTCCAGTAGAATGATTGTAGATCTTACAAATGTACTTCTTGTGGGAATTGATAAGATAAAAATGATATGTGTGCTTCTACTAGATATAAAAAAAGTATACATGCTTTATGAAATGACAAACAAATTAGATATGGTGGTTTTGGATGCACTTGAAGTAGAAATAGAGAAATTTAGAGCAACCTAATGACTAACAAGAAGTATACACCAGATTCAGAACATGATTTGTCTAAATTAATTAACAATTTTCTGGAAAAACAAAAGGATTTTCATTAATACAACTTATGATGATCTAAGGATCTTATGCTGGTAGTAAAATAATGTGTGCATCAAGTAATACAAGGGAGAAGATAACAAACCATGAAACGACTCATTGCTAAATTAATAGGATGACTTCACCATATTGATGGCTAAGTGGTATTGGTAATTGAGATTTTTGTGTACAAAGATAATTGGTTCGATAAAATGCTATCTAGCAATCTGTTCAAATAAATTGATAATCATACAATCTCAAATGCATATTTTGTACCACTATTTCCTATCAAGAAATATGGGATAAGTCTACCTATAAGATTGCATTAATAGTGTTGCCTCGTTTTGAATATGACAACATAACAATTATTGCATAAACAATTTATTTTAAGGAATTTAATAATTGATTTGGTTTCCAAGAAATGAATTATATTCTACCAATTCATGATCTAGTGTTAAAGAGGGGTTTCAACATGCTAATGACCTAGGTTCACACCCTGGTACACATAGTGCCTAAAAACTTAGTGGGTGTGTAATTGAGAACAGTTAGCAGTTGTTGGATTCCAGCCCTATCTTCCTAGTCTTCTTGCTCCTTCTTCGCTTTGGTTTCCTCCCCTTTGCAGTTAGTTTTTTAAGGTGAGGGTCTCTTTTAGCCCCTTTCCTAGAAGGTGGGGCTTCCTTTTATTACTGTATTTCGTTAGCTTGTTATATTATAGTCCGTAAGATTATTTGGGTCTCAGATTTGAGCTAGCCTTATGATCCGTTGTTTCTTTTAGCGATAGGATTTTTTCTTATATGATGGTAGTGTATAGTTTGGTGAATATTAGTAACCTTGATATAATGATTAAATAATGAATTCTTAAATAAAATAATATTATAGCTCTTAGGGTTATATAGTTCCTGATTTTTTAATATATTTTATTTACTAAATTATTCTATTTTAATAGAATGGTAAACTTTTATAATCTTAAAATGTTTTAAGGAATTCTTGTTATAATAATTAAAAATAAAATAAATATTTTTAATAACAGAATAATGAAATTAGGTTCTTAACTTAGAAATAGTAAGTAGATAATTAAATAGATTTATCAATATCTTTATTACTATTTATAAGGGTGAAGGTGTATAATCATAATCGTTTTTATTATTATGATAATATTAGTTTTATTAAAAAGTGGGGATAGATAATATATTATTATTCTTATATTATAAATAATATAATGATAGTAGTAGTATTTACCTTTTTCTTAAATCTAATGGTAAACTTTGAAATTATTATAATTTAGGAATAAATGAATAGATTAAATATATATAATAGTTCTAGATTTACTAAAAAATTACCATAGAATGGTAAAGAGTAATATTATATGGGGTAAATATAAATATATTTTTAATATTATGGGATAGTTGAATTAAATAAGTATATTAATATAATAATGGGTATATGAGATTTGTATTATTTAATAATATTTATAATATTATTATATAAGGGAAAAGTAAATATAGTTAAAATAATATATTAATCATAGAAACATTCTCCATTTAATTATTCTAATATTAGTAATAATATTAAGAATTAAAATTAAATATATATAAAAGATAAATAAATATAATAATTAAATTTGGTTCTTGAAATATAAAAATATATATTTTTACCATTCTTAAAATTAATTTTATAAGGATATTAAAATATAATTAATTTAGTTTCCTCTCTCTGGAGCCTGGTCAAACCTAGCCGTTAGAGGTCCGGTTAACCGTTTTAGCTGTTGGAATGGCCTGATGTCCCTATTTAATGCATCGCTCGGATTGGATATTCAACTTGTCCTGACGATGGACCACATTGGTTGGTTCAAAATGCGTTGACAAAAGTTTTTTTTTATGTGATTTTGCCGAAATCATCGAAACAACATTGTAACCTTCATTGATGACTCATATATAGGAGGTGTATGTACTTTCATATTGATTATTCAATTGGTTTCAGATATACAATGAATTATTCATGGCCAACAAAGTGTTGGGAATAGTGGTAAAAAGAGCAAATAGGAAACCAAATGGCATAACTAGATTATGTGTGGTATACTTTTAAGTACCAAACAATTATTTTGTTGGCTAAAGAGAAGTTTAATATTATTATTAAACTTCAAATATAGTATTGAAGGCCATACTAGATTAGCTATCAAAAGTTTGCTTTATGATAGAGTTGAGGTCATATGCCATTGTTATGAAAACCTTGTCCGGTAATAGAGTCAATCCCAAAACCCGAATTTATTGGTATTGTAAAGTGGTATTATGCATGATTACCTCTATGTTATTATTTTCTCTTATTGTTTAAATTTTCCTACAACCACAAGATATATGAACAAGATTAGATTAATAAAAGCACTTAAATGCTTTGACATGAATTTATGCAGTTATGCTCTGGTTGCAGAAGTCGAATAGGTCCATTAATTCAGAGAGTTAATTCAAAGTGTGGACGGTGTGATTCAATATGAAATGATAAATTATGGTTACATTAGTGATTTTGTGTAACATATGTATCTAGGCGGAATTAGATGGACATAGAGAGACAAAGGAACTGTGTATTTATGCATTTTCCAGTTGTGCTATGGATATGCGTTAATCATTTAAAATTCCATTTGCAGGCATGTTGATCGCCCATCGATCACTATGAGGATTGATAGCGATCCATTGAGTAAATGAATTATTGTTATATATGGAGCATGGTGTGAAAATAGAGTATGGCAGAGGAAACCTAAGAAAGGCGTAAATCCATCAAAAGCCAACAAAATTAAGTCAAGGAGGAAACAGATGGAGAGTGCATGAGATCCGTTGGATCTCATAGATTGAGGATCATCGCATGGCATAAATGCGAGGGCATTAAGTAGAAAAAATGGTCTTCATAAGGTGGTAAACGGATTATCGGGCAGCCCCAAACCCATAAGTGGTATTCCCAAAGACAGACCTGATTCCATACACACAGTGACACGTAGCAACTGAGGAGAGAGAAAAACAACTTTTCGAGCGGGTAACCACCATGCAAGTGGTCCACCAAAAATCTCTAATAGTTGTCTGATCCATTAAGTATCGATCAACAGTAGAGGATTGTTGTGCAAGTAGTTGATCAGTGATTGGAGATGACAAAGGACAGTGGAGCGCAGCGGAAAGGCGATGAACTGGACCCGACGATTTATGAAAGTGGATGTATAATATTTGAAGCTTGGACTTAAACTTTCGGCTGCGGGTGAAGGGAGGCATGTTAGTGCAAAAGGATATTGTGATAGCGATAAAGGTATGCCTCAAGAACCATGCAAAGGTTGAAGGAAAGCGCAGAAAAGATAAGATTTCCTATGTTGTGGAGTAGCTCTATTATAAAAAGTTTATAATAGAAAAAGTGCGATAATATGGAATTGTGGGTTAAGTCTGGGTGTAGCCAAAGTAATAAAAGTCTTATGAGGGTTAAGAGTCCCGATAAGGTATTTTGATTGTGGCAGCCATATGGTTGCATCATTTGGTATCAGAGCAAGGATGCCTTGCTTGTGAATATTATGAATAAAAAGGTACGAAAGTTCACAGCATGTTGAATGAATGCAATGTTTGGCACAAGAATACAGCAATAAGACTGTAGGAAGAACCCTTGGAAGTTCTTAGAGATTGTAGCAGAACCTCTCCAGCTGAGGCTTGGAATAGATAGGGACGGAGGAGTCCTTAAGAGTAGTGAGTGTAGAAAACAAAGAGAGAGCAAGATTACTCAGTACAAGTTCTAAGGAAAGAGGACTTGGAGACCAGGCAGAGGAGAAGCTTGGTGAGAAGATCAACTTAGAAGGAAGTTGATTGGTTGCAAGTGTAGGAACTCACACATAAGAGAAGATGGCTATGGAAATTCATATGGAAGATTCAAAAGAAGGCTACAAGATGAAGGAGAATTGTGCTCAAACAATCTGTAGGAATTGGATGAGTCAAGCAGAGCTTGACAAGGAAATGGTTGAGATAAGGGAAGAACTCAATACGTTAGCAATGCTGCTAGAGGAGAACCAAAGACAAGGTTGGGTCTTGAAGAGGAAGCCAGTGAAGTGGCCTAAGTTGCAGAGAAGGATGCAACAAAGACAGGTAAAGTGGTTGATGGAAAACCTCAGAGAAGCAAAAGTAGAAATGGAAGTTTCCATTTATAGACTAGAACAGGGAGAAATTCTGGGTGAAGAGGATAATGAGATGTCATCTGAAGATCTCATGAACTATTGGAATAGTTCAGAACAATTAGAAGATATGTTGACAAGGGAAGCAGATGAGGCAATGAAGCATTGTGATTTTAATTCTCATAGTTTGTGTATGTTTGCAGGATATGCAGAGGATGATGGACATTCTAGTGAAACTGTCACAAACAGGAATGAAGCTCTTGAGGTGAAGTACAATGGAGAATGCCTTTTATAGGAAGAAGGTGTTGATTTATTGCAGCAGAAAGAGTTCATAGATGAATTTCTATTTGGTGTAAGACAGTCAGATGAAGTTGATATGGATGAGAAGTCTAATGAAATTGCCATAGTGGTATTCCAAGAAGGTAAGAAAATGAATTTGTCTGATGAAATTGATGAAATAACTTTGCAATATGATAGTGCAGAAAACAAGATAACTCAGGAGGAATGCCAGGAAAAGAATGAAGCTGAGAATGAAAGTTGTGATGAACTGGTGGAAAGATTTCACATGGAACTAGAGTTCTTGGAAAGATTGTTCAAGGAACCTGAAGGAGAAACGAAGCTTTTAGAACCTGATAAAGAAGAGATTATGGTTACCATGCATGATAAGGATGAAATGTCTCAAACATTTATAGAGTTAAGTAAATGCTTAGACTCTTCAATTAATGATGTGACTATAGGTATGGAAGACATCATTAATAAATATGATGCAAAAATCAAATAAATTGAGCAGAGATTATTTGAACGTGAGATGGAAGATAATGAGCAACAAGAAAGTTATATCTTTAGAGACACGAAGGAAATAGGAGTATTAATCCAGCAGGATAAAGATGGAAGAAACCAGCAATTTAAAAGAGATGATCATCAACATGAGAGTGAATTTGAAGAAGGCATTAGATTGCAAGATTATAGAAACTAGCAGCAGAATGAAGAACAAGAGATTAATCTGGTAGTAATGAGAGCAGAAGTAAATATAAGGGCCTACAAAGAAAGAAAAATGAAGATCGAAGATATAGATGGAGAACGAAGAAACATGTCAAGTGGAAGCTATTGCAACAGAGGTGGAATGGCAAGCTAATAAACGAGTTCAGGGAACTTGAACAAATTCATATTGATTTGTTAGAGGAAGAGAGACTGAAAGGAATGGAGTCACAGCAAGAAGGATCTGTTGAAATCCAGAAAATATATGATGGAAGATTGGTGCTTGAAGCATCAAAAGAGGATGGAAGGTATTTTATTTTTAAAATTGATGATTGTTATGTGCTTGCAGGTCATGTAAGCTTAGGGAAAAACAAGCAATTATTGGAAACTGTCATATCAATAGGTGAAAAGATGACTACCCACAGTCATGTGAGGAATAAAGAGAAAAGTTACAGTCAAGTGAAGGAAGATATCCAGTCAGATGACATCCAAAGGATAAGTCAAAAGGAGGATGGCAAAGGAATTATTGAGATCAAAGTGTTTGGAAAGGAAGAGATCCATTCATATGAATATGGAACAAAGAGTTTTCTTAGGAAAACTAATGAAGCTAATACAAACCAAATGGAGAATCTTATGGTGTAGTCAGGAAGTGGGAGTCAACTAGAAGAATTGATGATGAAATTATTTGAGGAGACCTTGTTGTCTCATAGTTTTGAAACTAATATTTTGTGTGTAAATGTAGGATACACTGAAGTAAGGCAATTGTTTAATGTTATCATAAGGGAAAGGGAAAGTAAAGATATGATTTTTCAAAAGTTATAAGAAGGAAATTCACATAATCTTGTGATGCAGAGGAAAGAGCAGTTGTTAAACATAGTTGTAGAGAATTATGCAGATATTGGACAACCATTGAGCACTAAAGCCGAGGAAAAGCAGCTACTAAAGATTGATATAGAAGACTTGGTAAATTTTAAACAGTTATGGAAGATTATTGACCTTGAAGAAAGCCAGAGTAGAGAAGGACTAAAGACAGATGTTGCAGACAATGAAGTTAGTAAAGATTGTGCATAGCTCTTGGGAGAAATTCCAAATGAAATGGCAGATTTGTGGCATGAGTCAAGTCTTTTGGAGCAGAGGTAAGGAAACCAAAGAATAAGTGATCAGGCTATACAACCAGAACTGAATAAGAATGAAGAAGTTTTCATGGATGACAAATATGGAAAAAAAGTTGTCAGAAATGTTGGCATAATGAGGAAACAGGGTAAAGCATTTGTGTTTAATGAATTGATTGATTTTGGTGAAGATTTATATGCAGAAACAAGGCAATGTGAAGTAAATTTGAAACAAGGAGTTGATTCTGAAGATCAGATTGAAGTAAGGAAAAGTGAGATCAGAATGTCTGAGAAAGATGGAATGATGTTGAATTTATAGTATGAAATTGTTGAACTAGAGATGAGTTCAAGAGATGATAGTAACAGGATTACTATTGTACCACAAAGAGTTATTGATGAAGAAGGCGCTGAAGATGACATTGCAGAAGTAGAAAAATATGATGCCATGATCCTTAAGGGTGCAGAAATTAAGTCACTAGAAGAAGAGGTATTCCAAGTACCTAAGAAAGCAGGAAGAATTCTTAGTTTTTAAGAAATTTGTGGAATTGCAGGTATACTGGAAATTGAAGTAAGAAGTGATGAAGCCATGAATGAGAAGCCAGAAGAAGGAACTGGAATTATTATAGGGGATCAATGGAGAAGGTATTGGCACATGGATTATGGCGTTCGTATGCAAGAACACATCCAGTTGCAGGAGAATAGTGTTCATCATCTGAGAAGCGAAGTGGACAAATAAATTGATAAGTTGTGGAGACTCATACAACAACATTCCAATAGAATATATAAAGGAAAAAATAAGAAAGGAAGATTGTCTGGAAAGAATGATGCAGGTGAAGGTAATGGTAAATTGCAAATTAAGGTGTGGAAGCCTGGTATAAATTGTGATGATGAGAAAAAAGCAATAAGTTATATGAAAAAGACAGTAGCAACTAATGAGAGCATAGCTAATGGGGCAATACAGCATAAAGTATGGAGACCTGGAGAATGACAACCAACAATAGTACTAACCAAGAACAAGACTACCAAATAAAGCATGGGATCTAGGAGGACACAGCTCAGAAGCACATGATCAAGAGATCATGATTATTTTTAACCTTGGAAGTCTAATGCAGGAGCATCTAGGCCTGGCCAGCAATGTGATGGTGTGGTCACATGTTGTGGCTAATGAGAGTTTGGAAGAAGAATTGGTTACTTAATTTTTATATATTGCAAAGTATGTAAGTAGTTATATTGTTGCAAAATATTAAGGAAAAGAGAGAATAGGTGGCAAGTTGATCCTCCCTACGTGGAGATCAAGCCAAGTAGTTTAGTTTGTTCAGATTATGATAGGATTTGAATTCTAAATGTATAGTTTATCCCTTCAATTATGGAGGAGATGGTTAGCTTAGATATATTGTATTTCCTTTCATTACAAAAAGGACAGAGCGAGAGGATTCGAGAGGATTCGTGATGGAATTGTAAGCCTACGAGCATATTAGAGAAAACAAAGGCTCTAATTAGAAGAATCAGGCCAGAGAGGGACCAAAAGCCTCAAATATATAACTATGTGTTTATATGTTATATACTGAGATTTAATTCAAAGTGTGGACGGTGTGATTCAATATGAAATGATAAATTCTTGTTACATTAGTGATTATGTGTAACATATGTATCTAGGCGGAATTCGGTGGAAATAGAGAGACAAAGGAACTGTGTATTTATGCATTTTCCAGTTGTGCTATGTATATGCGTTAATCATTTAAAATTCCATTTGCAGGCATGTTGATCACCCATCGATCATTATGAGGATCGATAGCGATCCATTGAGTAAACGAATTATTGTTATATATGGAGCGTGGTGTGAAAATAGAGTATGGCAGAGGAAACCTAAGAAAGGCGTAAATACATCAAAAGCCAGCGAAATCAAGTTAAGGAGGAAATAGACGAAGAGTGCATTAAGTCCATTGGATCTCATAGATCGACAGTCATCGCATGGCATAGATGCGAGGGCGCTAAGTAGTGAAAGCGGTCTTCATAAGGTGGTAAATGGATTATCGGGCGACCCCAAACCCATAAGTGGTATTCCAAAAGATGGACCTGATTCCATACACACAGTGACACGTAGCAGCCGAGGAGAGAGAAAAATAGCTTTTTCGAGCAGATAACCACTGTGAAAATGGTCCACTCGAAATCTCTAACAACCGTCGGATCCATTGAGTACCGATCAACGGTGGAGGATTGTCGTGCAAGTTGTTGATCGGCGATCAGAGATAACGAAGGACAGTGGAAAGGCGATGAACCAAACCTGATGATTTATGAAAGCGGGTGTATAATATTTGAGGCTCGGACTTAAACTTTCGGCTGCGGGTGAAGGGAGGCATGTTAGTGCGAAAAGATATTGCGATAGCGATAAAGGTATGCCTCGAGAACCGTGCAAAGATTGAAGGAAAGCGCGAAAAAGGTAAGATTTCCTATGTTGTGGAGTAGCTCTATTATAAAAAGTTTATAATAGAAAAAGCGCGATAATATGGAATTGTGGGTTAAGTCTAGGTATAGCCAAAGTAATAAAAGTTTTATGAGGGTTAAGAGTTCCGATAAGGTATTTTGATTGTGGTAGCCATATGGTTGCATCAAGTTGTTTGGTGTGGGAACCAAAAAATTATTTCAGTATAGTATGCATGTGATTTATGATGATTACATGTAATTATGATTTTGATGTTTATGTTTGAGCTAACCTGATGTGACATTTTTATACATGTTGATTGGTCAAATGTGCTAGATTGACTTGTTGTGACTAATGCAGGGATACTGCAGGAAGAAAGTATTTGGCAAGAACATAAATGCATTGGAAGAACATGCATTTCTTCCTATTATTTAAATACAATGAAAATGAGGAATCATAGTCAAATGCCCAACAACATTAACCCATAGTTACTCAAATAATAGTATTGTTATATCAAGTTATGACATTAACTGTGGTAAACAAAATTGAGTTTTTGCATCTGAAATCTCTCATAAAAATTGATTGAAACAAATGTTACAGCTAGCAATGGAAGGAGATTTGTTGGTAGAACTCCTTTGTAACCTATGTATCAGAAGATATGATTCAGGTGGCAAGGCCATGGAAACCTGTAAATTTAGAAGCAACTACTTGTGAACGAGGAAATAAATTGTAAGATGTAGTAATACAATGAGGACAGTGTAAATTTAAGGGGAGGGAGTATGTAACACCCCTCTGTTGTATGTAACACTCTATAGCTATCATGTCGGACCTAAGCTAAGAATAAGTAGTAATAGAAAAGTTAGGTCTAATGTGTAACAATGAAAGTAAATACTTTATTTTTAAATAAATAAAGATATCATAAAACGCTTGAAAAACGAGACGCCAAGAGATGAGATTCTTGCCAAATGAAATCCCATTGGTAAATGGAAATGGATAATACTTCCATGATAAGACTTCTAGATCCAATTCTAGATAAGCTTAATGGATTGGGAGATAAATATCCATTGAGTTTCTTAGTTGTAGAAAAAGGCTAAGTTAAAGAAAAACATAAAAGCCTTGCAGGAGAGAAAGGAAATTTTTTATGGGAAAAGCCTTGCGGGAGAGAAAGGTGAGCTTTTCTAGGAAAAGCCTAGGAAAATGGATAAAAATATCCACCCAAAATCGGGACACCATTACAGGAAACCATATCATGAAAGAGGGTAATAAATACCCATTGAAGAGATCAAGAGAGGCAATTACTCCCTGGCAAGATCTCTCAGCTTGGGGGTGAACTCGAGGAAGTCATTTCTAGGTTGGGAGCGGTGCTCGATTTTCCAATTGACATTCTTTTCGCCAATTTGTTTTGGTTCAATTGCATAGGATGATCTGTATGTTGGATCCTTACTCTTTATGTTGTCGAACCTTTAATCATATGTGTATAATTACATGTGTTATCTTTGTTTATAAGATGATTGAATACTTATGCATGTGACAACTATTTAATATAAACGAAGTCAAATTTAGTGATGGAAGCATGTAGGTGGTTGTTAATATTGGGTCAAGGAGGTATGTGACATACTTTATTTTACTTTTATTATCTATGACTAGTATTTTTGAAACTTTAATTATTGGACCATGGTAGGTAATGTTTTTACTACAAGATTTCAACCTAAGAAAATGTACTCATGATTCAAAGGTATCTTCTTTTGGAAAATTTTCAATCAAGAATACCCAATCTAGGTATCACCTATTGAAAGAAAATTTTGGACCATGAATGCACAAAGAGGATTTAATGCAATAATATGTGAAAAAATGGTGTAGGTATAGATCAGTTAAAATAGAAAATAATGGTATATAAGGAACCACAATTGAAATAATAGATGGGACATGTTGTGTGTACCCACTATAAGTTGCTTTTCCAATCAAGAGATTCCAATAATCATTTAAGTAATTGAAATAAATCAAGAGATTCCAATAATAATTTGAGTTGTTGAAAGAAAGCCATCTTTGTAGAATATAGGGAAGAAAGGTATGGAAAATTTAACTTTCATTGATTACATAATATGTATGCAAGCTTGAAGCTTGCAATGCTTCAAAACTAAGAACTGCCATAACATCTCAATCATGGGATACCTTGTAAGGCATTCTTTCACCAATCTTCATGTATAATCCCAAAGAGATTAAACATACAAAGAATCCAAAGAAAAAAAGGATATGCTTCTTAATTAGACAAACTATTTTATCATAAAAACATTTTAAGTGGTTCTAGACATTGTCATTCCAATGTATATGCCAATCATTGTAGGCTTCAAAAGTTTTGAGACAATTTCTCACTAGTTTATTTTATCAAGCAGCCAAACTTTTAAAACAATGGAAAATGTTCTTTCTTTTAGCCATAACACTAAATGAAAGAGAGTATGTGAGTATCCCCATCATAGGGTCTAGCCCAAGATCTATGCAATGTAATATAAATGGTGCATCATTTAACATAGCCTCATAGACATCTATAGTTAGGGTGGGGTTTCTACATGCCTCAATCCTTAATCAATATTATGGTTTTGGATCATATATAATATCCTTGAAAACAAACACAAGAGTAGCCCCATGTGTGACCTATTATTGGAAAAATTATTTAAAAAGGTGTAATTTTATGCTTAAAATCATCCTTGGAAATTTTTAATCCTAAATAATAATAAAAACTAAGATTCAACCTTAAAATCGGCCTTTAAAAATAAATTCCTTC
The DNA here is from genome assembly GCA_000404065.3 of Pinus taeda. NCBI lineage: Eukaryota > Viridiplantae > Streptophyta > Pinopsida > Pinales > Pinaceae > Pinus > Pinus taeda. Next base: position 233,361 of record APFE030244115.1, read on the forward strand.
AATTTTTCCACTTAGAAAGCACAAAGTTAGATGAAACATTATATTATCAATAGAAACTACAATCTCTTCCATATTTGGCATATCTTCATAGTTGGTCGTAATTGCTAGCATCTATTTAAATAGCCAATATTTACTACATTGGCATTATAACCTCTAAACTCCATTCTACATTCTTAATCTATAATAAACCAAAAATTAAAAGTTATTACTTCCATAATTTCCTAATTTAATGTGTGAGTCTTGACTTAATATCTTGGGAATCAAGTGAGGGAAAGACATGAAGTGTGGGGATGAAACTAAGATGGATTGTTTCCTTCTACCATCTCCTCCCTTTTCCCATGTACATGCACCTACTTACCTTTCCAGTTATCTACCATCCTCCATGCCTCCCTAACACCCTATATTTGATTTCCTATATTTTAAAGCTCTATAAATTTTACGATTTTCGTTACAAAAAACTAATAAAAAATGTAACACATATTTTAAAAATATTAACTATATACAATTTATATAGTTTTTAAATATCTATAAATTTTACAAATGCCATTACCATGAACTAATAAAATATGAAATCCTAGTGTTAAAACACATAGATGGTGAAGGGAAAATATGAAGGATAAGCATTGAATTGCATATATTATTCACAATGATGCATATTTATAATACATTGGAGTAACCCTTGGTTTCATATTCCAAGTGGTCTCCTGGACTCCCTTTCACTCTTCAACTTCCACACTAGTCCTTATAGGATTAGGTGTCCAACATTCCCCCCCTTAATCCGAAGGGGTATGTATGAGTCCAAGAAGAGATTTGTAATACAAAATGTGAAAAAATGCATGGCAACAGTAGGTTGAATGTGCTCTCTGAAATGTTGGCATAAGGTGGTGGTTTAAGGATGACCACCAACACTAGAATGCTTAGTGCAGTTCTTGGAACTCTTCCAAATCTAGCACGAAGTTGAAGTCTTCTGACAGAGGAAGTGCTCCTAATGTTTTGAAGAGGGAGACCTTAAACTTGGAAAGCGAGGTCTCACCCTGCATAAAAAGGGAGAACCTCAACCAAAAAGCGAGGTCTCAATATGTGGTGGTTTAAGGATGACCACCAACGCTGGAATGCTTAATGCAATTCTTGGAACTCTTCCAGAACTGGTAAGAAGATGAATTCTTCTGCTAGAGGAAATGTCCCCATTTCTTTGAAGAGGGAGAAGCTCAACCTAAAAAGGGGGGTCTCAACCCCGCATAGATGGTTTAATGCTAACTACCAACTAAAGGCATTATTTGTCTTTGGCTACAACACTGAATCTGGTACGGCAGGTTGTGGCTCATGCTCACTTGATGTAACTTTGAAGCTTATAGATGACCATCATTTCCCCCATGTCAGATACAAGGTGAGAAGATGAAGAGATCTCACTTGCAAGACTTTTCAATATTCAAGAACAAATCATGTTGTATGAGTGAAATATCTTCTTGGTTGTTGAAGCCCATTTCCAAGAAGCGATCCAACCAAGATGAATTTGTGTTCTTGCATGAGGCTTGTTTTTTAAGCATCTGTGTGAAGAATGAGTATGTTGACCATAATGCTTGCATGGATGAAGACCAAAACAATGATATTTTATATGGCCAACTTAGTCACAATGTTTCCATTCATAATTTGTTGTTGTAAAGGAGCAGGAACTGGTGAAGATGAACTGTGCTGAAGAAATCCAACGCTTTGAAATTTTATTGGCTTGGAATAGTCTGGAATATGAAAGGACACATCCTTGTCATATCCAAGACTAGTTATGTGCTTGTTATGGACAAGCTCTTCCCAAAGCCTGATGATTGACTTGGGAAGTGTATGTTGAATCTCTACTTCTACATTCAAATCTGTGCTTGTACTGGGTTCAACGATTTGAACAATTTGTGGCTATTGATTACAATCAACTTTGGACTAAAAAATGGGATTATTTGAAACAAAAACAAGTTTAGAATCATGACTACGTTGTTGTAGCTCCTCTTGTTGAATCTGAGACTCCAACTGCAAAAATTCCATGTTTTCTTGTGCATTTTGTAGACAAATTTGAACATCAATAAGAGTTGTTTTGCTGAATTTGATTGTATCATCAGCAGAACTAAGTATCAAAGTATTCATTAACTCTAATACATATTAATTCGGATCATTTTCATTGAAAAAATCAAGTGAAACTCACCAGTTCTGCTCCCAAGAATAAGAAATTGTTTCAACAGTAAATCAATTTCTTCACCATAAATGAACAACCAAGGAATGCAGGAAATTAAGTGTTCAAGCATCCCTCTAAAACATAGAAAACTTCTCGAGGAGGTTACACACAAGGAATGTTTTCTAAATGGCCAACAATGAATATTCACTGCATCAAAAATTAGCTTGAGTAGGTTTGTATCAAACCTTCTCTCTACCCACCACAATCTATGCAATCAACTTATTATGTTGTATCAATAGCTTGTTTCACCAATGTATCTTTGAGTGCTTTTGGTCCTCAAAAAGTCAACGCACCAAGGGATGCACTAGAACTAGCTTCAATACATTTTACCAAGTTTAGCGAGGAACTACAACCAATTGATTGGGAATACTATAGAGAGGGTATAGGTTCTTGTCTAGTTGACATGTACAAAGAAGCATATGAAAGTGTTCAAATCCAAAAATATGTGGACAAAGTCACAACAATAACTGCAAATGAGTATTTTTCACATTATATAGAGCTCAAATTTTATTAATTGGGAGACGAGTTTTAGTAGTGTTCACTTGCAATAAATAATGTCACGTTGGTGGCATTTAATATTCATATTTTGTTTTCTCAAAACCCCAAAAATTTGAGCAGATCTTTGTGTTTGTATGGGGAGACTATTCTTTCTTTAGATTGGTCAACGACATGTTAAATGTAGTATCTTCTCCAAAGATTCAAGAACATTGTAGTGTCTTGACATTTCAAGCCAGTTATAATTTATGTGAACTTCAATCAAGTAACATGCCTCGGATGCCTATAAAAGTAAGCATGTCTCATAACTGAAGAAGTTAAAATTGATAAATCTTGGACACATATCCAATTCCATGGCGAGAAGGTAGCCAGAGACAATGTTTACAACAATGGGGAGAGCAACATTCAATACAACGTGCAACAGTTAACTCACGGTTTGAAATTTAATAAATTTCACAGGAGTTATGCACAAAGATTTCTCCAACCAGCCCAGAGCCATATACTTACTAGAACAAATATTTTACACACAACATCATCACGTTCTCTAACCATTCAATGCAACACAATCATTATTCAACACAATAATAATACACACCAAACAATATTGGTTCAAAGTACTCACAGTAATTCAATGCAAATTATTCAACATGGAAAAGTAATTTCTATTGGTATCAGTTTATTTTCCTATAATTCCTCAGACGTGGCCTTTGCTCCACATGGTCCTTACTGGAGGCATATGCATAAGGTCTATGTTTTAAAGTTGCTGATCTCTAGACACATTTATTCCTTCAGATATAAACTGGCGCAAAGATTTTAAACATAAAATAGGCTTTTCAATGCACCAAGCATTTGCAAGGACTTCGAACCATCAACAGAACACTACGTAGAGTCACCTTTCATCTACTTCCTACTCAAACTTCCTTGCTAGCGTTGTTGAAGGTTGCTCTCTTAGTCTCTCTTAGTCGAAAAACCGCTCTAATCGGCAATTTAGTGCATATTCAATGTAAAAACTCACAACATATAACCAAATGAAAGCTTTGACCTCTATTGGAAATGCGTCATATCAATATTCTTGCTTTAACCTCCAGAAAGAATGTCCCCTACCTTACATTCAATTTAGTCTTACCAACCAGAAGGTGAACGGTCACTGTTACACAACATTTTTCCACTATCCCTGTACTCCCCGTTCCTTGAATCGAGAGGACTGCTACAGTGAACCCTATATGTTTTCCCTTCATGAAGAAACTCCCATTGTGTCCCTTTTCATGAGAAGAATAATTCCCTTTTGCATCATTTCCCAAAAATCTTTTGTTTTTCCCAGTTTACAAGACTGGCGCTAATGACCGGTGTCCTCCTCGCACCGATATGTAGGGATTAAAACTGTCCCTAGCGCCAACCGGAGCGATTGATCCTTGTTCTAGTCGCACCGTTCCTCTTTTGGAAAGTTTTTTAAATAAGTAGTCGAAGCTTCCAGCTCTAGAAGCTTCGTAACAGAAGTGTAGTAAATGGTTGGACCGGATTGAGTCGAGGATATCAGTTTGGGCTCCTCTCTCCTATTATGATGGAACTACATCAACAGATAAGACCTTCTCACATGAGAAGAGGAACCATCTCCCTTCCATCATGCTATATAAACCTCCCTTTTTCCCAAGCACAAGCCAGTGTTGGTGTGCTAATTCTAATTAGGCTCTAGTTGAAGAGTAATCAGTAAGTTATTCATAGTTGTAGCCCTCTAGTTGTGTGTGAGGGAGAAGTGTGAATTTGGTTTAGTGTGAAGACTAAAGGGAAGAGCCTTAAAACTACCATTGTTGAGGCCATCATGGAATGCTAATGGAATTTTGTGGGAACCCGATTTGTCGGAGGAGAATAGCAACGTCAAGACAACAGTTGTAATCTCTTCTTGATTTATTATATATGCAACTATCGATTGATTTCCTACATAATATTTCATCTCACATGTTTATCGCTTAATGTTTCTTGACCTGTTAAGTAGGTTGAATACAATTTGTCTATTATCATGGTTGTTGTTTGCTGTTGTTTACTTGTTTCAAGTGTTTGAAGAAGGAAATGGGAGAGAGTTGGAGCAAGCAAGCAAGGTCATCATCAAATGGGATAAGCGTACTAAGAGGTAGGCCCTCTTAATTGGTTCTAACCTAAGGAAATTTTCCATAGAATGCCTTGTTTGTGGCTAGACCCGTTATCGGGCTAGAGGAATTGTTTGTGTCTGCACTTAGAATTTTACTTCACCACAAATTGGTGACTCCACTGGGGAAACCAATCCTTTTGTTTGCTTGTTTGGAATTTCATGGTTTTGTGTGAACTTTTCTAGTTTCACCATTTTCCTTTATTTATGTTTGCTTTTCTTTGTTTATTACTTTGGGTCTGAAATTCACAGTAGCAAGTCTGGTCTCAACTTTTGAAATTTTTTTTTTTTTCTTTGCATCCTCGCTCAACACGCTTATTTTGCTAAAAGTTGTGCTGATCAACACGATATGCTTAGAAACAGTTGCACTGACCCCCTTTTGGCGCTTGTTTCCAGTTAGGCAGTCGCGCCAATGCCTGTAAGTGAAGGTTAGGGTTCACCCCATATCTTGGCCAGTGTGTCTTTCTCTCTTAATTTATTCCTTGTAAGTTGTTTAGATCGTCTTCTCCCTGACTGGAAAGCTGCATTTCACTTGGTTTATTTCCTTGTTGACTTGCCTTCTTCTTGCTTGATTTCTTGGGTCCTTGGATGGTTTGTGGCCCTAGGGAATCTAGGTTGTCATCCATTCAGCTGATTCTGAACTCAGTGAGTCAAGTTGTTGGTGCATTTACTCCTTGAATTTCATTTATAGTCCTCTCATCGCTTTGGGTCTCCATTACACAAGTTTGAAAATCTTTATTTGCTTGTCTAAACGTCTATTTTCTGGCATAGATCACATTGCTTGTCTTTTTTTTGGTAGAATCATTGCGTCATTAGTTTGAAAGATATTCTCTTTTTGTGTTTTTCATTTGCTTGAGAATCGATTGCCTCGAAACCTTTTCATTAAAGTGTTTTATGAGAAATTCATTTTGTCATTTCATGAAAAGTACATAATTCTAGTTTGTTGCATCAATATGTTATGTTAGTTAGCATCATTGAAGACTAGGATTGCATTTGCATTTGAGAAGAAAAGAATTATCTTTACTTATGAAAGGATTGTGTGGAGTGTACTTGCTAGGAAACTAGGAATTGGAATGAATTTTTCATTAGTTTATTTTTTCAAAAAGTGAGGTAGTGAAAAATCATTTTTCTTTTGATTGCTTGATTGTTTTCATTTGATTGTGTTTTCTACCCTCTCTAGTGTAGACAATTCATTGAATTGAAAGGGTCTTGCCTCATTTAGTTGCATTTAGGAATTTCCGAGTCACATTGATAAGGCCTGAAAACTGAGACATAATTCAAGATAAACTTTAAAATGAACTCAATTAATCTAAGGCACATTTGAAACCTAACGATCATATCTAGAAGGTCTAGGCTAGAGACATGTTCTGGCATCTTTAAACCTAGTAGCTATCATTAGCTTCGACACTAGACAGTGATAGTACGGATTTGTGCTCCCCGTACCGTCGAGTATATAAAAGGAGACCCCTCTAGGCTGCAATCCTTTATAAATAGGAAGTGAGTCTGCCACCTTGCAAATGTGATACACCGAATAGAGCATTCGGGAAGATTGCTTGCCCGTACTTCTCGGTTTGTCGAGAGGTATTCTGCAGTTCACAGTTGCCTGGTAATCCTTCTTACCTAGATCATATGGAGTAGTCATTTGATCTTTTTGACTCATTAAAATTACAAGATCATTTGAGCACTTGTCCTTTCCATCCCGTTTCCAATCGAAAGTGATAGAGTCATCTTTGCTTCTTTTGCAGCTCTTAAAACATGAAAGAGCACCAGTTTATTTATGCGTCTTAAAACATTGTTGCCCACGATCTTATAACATCCTATTAATCTTTTCTAGACCAAATCGTGAGTTTTCCTTAAAGTACATTTTAAAGCCTTGAAATTTATCTCTCTTTTCCTATTAACTAAGATGAGGTCATTTTGGTTGAACCATCTGGTTCACCTAGTTCCTCTTCCTCCTCTCCATCTGAAAGATTGTCTGAGGAGCCTTTTCTTGAATTACCAGAGTCACTCGAGGACCAAGGTGTTGAACTCAGAATCATTTTGAGCATTCAAACTTTGTCATCTCGTCCTCCACCTACTTCAGATACTTGGTTACCTTCTGATATTTCCCTGGAATCTCTGGACAATCCCATCTAGACTCCTAAGAGCTTGTCGACTACTGAAGGCCAGCTTGGATTGGTTATATATCCTCTAAATCCTTTGTTCGACCCTATTGTGATATCACCATAGCATCCGTACATTCCATACGATTAGACAGGTGTTCCTTTGGAATTATCCCCTCTACATCTTCAGTTGTTTGTCATCGTTTGTTCCCAACTATGGAACCCGAAGGCGAAGCCCCAGTTACCTCTCTGGATCAATTAGAAGTTTCTACTCCACACACTGTCGAAGAGGAAGAACGTCAATTTCCTCTTGAAAGTTTCCCCTAAACGAGGAGCATTCCCATCAGTGTGTATCGGGATTTTCCACCTAATTATGTGACTTTAGCACAATTGGTCTCAGGTACACCTAGTGCCTCATCACTTTATCAGAACCCTGTTTAGGCGTCTGGCTCCATGCCTACTACAAGTTCATTCATTCAGAACCCGACCTCCTAACAGGTGATGCTTTCTGCAGTCACCTCAATCCTAGGGCAACCCACCATTCCAAACCCTCTTGTCTCGTCTGTCCAAGTCACCCGTTCAATTCAACCGGCGGTTTCAAGGTATGTTTCTGTTAGTTCTCCGACCCCTCTAGTAAGTGGCCCAGTTGTACCACTGCCTAGGGCACAAAATCTGAGTGTTTCTATGATGTCATGCACAACCAATGTGAGTATCTCATAGGCTCACATGGTTGGGATGGACCAGGCTTCTTCTGGTGTTATCCAAAACCCTGCTAGTCCTACTAGATCGAGCAATGTCTAGTACCAACAGGTCCAAAATCCCATTGGTTCATCTAGGTCAAGAAATTTCCAGTATCAACAGCCTTATGAGGCTCGGGTTCAGTATCCAGCTCCTTATGTTCCATATAGTTCTCAAGGAATGGTAAATCTGCCTTACGTCCTTTAGGCTGGACAGTTTGTTCAGCCTGGTCTGTCCACTTTTCCAGGTGACTATGGCCAGATACAGTTTGGAAATTTTCCGAGAACTGTTCAACTACCTTTGCAGCAAAAAGGACAACCTCTACAGCAACAAGGACAACCTTTGTTGCAGCAAGGCTATTCGTGCAGCAGCAGGGGCAGATGATACCATAGCAAGGACAATTGTAACAATCGCAGGGGCAACCCTTTCAACAGTTGCAGCAAAACATGTAGCAACAGATGCAGTATGCTTCACAAACCTCCCAAACTATGTCTTCGCAAGGCCAACCTCTGCATCCATAGGGACAACGTTTGCAGCCGCAAGGTCAATCCTTTCCGCAATAGAGCCAACCCGGGCAGTGACAACCCTTATATACATATCAATGGGGTCAACCCTTGCAAGGACAAGGTCAGGGTCAAATCCTGCAGCAGCATGCCCAAAATCCTAATGTCCAAGGGAAACAGGTCCTGAATCCTTTTTTCCAAGGACAGTTTGTCCAAAATCCCTATGTCCAAGCACAACAAGTGCAGAAACCTTATGTCCAAGGACAAAAGGTCCAAAATCCTCTTGTTCGGGGGTAGCAGGTTCAAAACTCGTATATTCAGGGACAACAGGTGAAATATCCATATGTCTAAGGTCAATAGGCTCAATAGCCTTTTAATTCGTATGTTTCTTATCAACAACTTATGGCAGGACAATTCCAAGGCGTTCAAGGTCAAAATCCTCCCTACAGACAAGGTAACCTACAGTGGGGTAAAAATCAAATGCCATATGGCCAAAACCCTCCACTATGGGTACAAAACCCTTACCAGCAGAGATGGGCTCCTCTGGTTGGACCCGCTTATCGACTCCAATGCCTTTCATTACTCAATTGTTGTTCTTGGTTTCACTTGTTAGATAAACTTGACTTGGGATAGAGTCAAAGTTGACCAGATAAAAATTGATGGTTTTGGGGCACACAGTATTGTGCACCCATAGTATTCTACCATGGTATTATGTGTAATGGAGCTTATAAAAAGCTGGAAGGACTTCATTGTAATGTAGGCATGGAGGTGAGCAGTGAAGGCTCACTTGGTTGGATTGGCCAGGGTTTTGGCCAATGTTAATGAGATATCATTAGGTTAGGTTTTTCCTCAGATTTGGGGTTTTCCCGGATAAACATCTATGTTTATGTGTGTATGGTTGTTGCTGATTATTTTTATATTTATTCCTTTCAGTAATTATTTATGTTATAAAGTCAATTTCTTAACAACTGGTATCAGAGCTGAAGGTCTATTTGGCAGATAAACTCGTAGGAAAGAAGGGTTCCTTGTTCGAGTGGGAGTAATGGTGGAAGATGGTAAGTTTAGGGTTGAAAAATTTAACGACCAAAATTTCTCACTGTGGAAGATGCAAATGGAAGATTATCTGTATCAGAAATATCTGTATGTACCATTGGGTGGAAAATCAAAGATGTCAACAGGTATTGTCATGCGGAAAGAGTTATTTTTGCGGACAAATCTAACCTCCCTAGAAGCCTAAGACTTTCTAGTGACAAACAAGACAATTAAGAGCAATCCTTCTCTAAACATGCATTATCATACGAGAAACCAAGTGTTTTTCGATCCTACTTGAAGTCCAACGCTGTTGTAGTAGTCTAGCCTCATCGATCCAGATGAGCTCCTCCTTCACTTCGAAACCTGCATACACTAACAATCAAACGATTACATAACACCTGAATATCTCATAAAACAAAACATATTCAACATATAGACCAAAGAGTATATGAAACAATTCATTAACAACAAATCATTGAGAAGAATGGACTTATTTGTATTAAGGAAACAAAAGAAACCATTACAACCTGAGCCTTGGTGTTGTGCAAGTTCCTCCCAGGGTCCAGCAAGAGTTTTCCTCTACTTTGACAAGCTCACCCACTTCCAAATGAAACAAGAAAGGATGGTAATCTCTCCTCACAAGCTTACAATGGAAGTCCTAATTCCAGCAGCATCTACCCTTTGGAATGTTCAGCTTTCAACCTCCCCTCCCTTGGCCCAATGCCCGTATTTATAGTGTTCTAGAGGAAGTTATTCAGTTCCAACATCAATGGGATACTCCCTCTTTTGGATGGGGTAGCTCCTCTCTTGATGGGATAAGTTCCTCTATCATAGGGATGCATGAACCATCTGGAGGCGCTCAATACACGTCAAACACTCTTCTAGAGGGCTCTAGAAGTGACCAAAAGTAACTTTTTTAAGATGAATCTCGCGCCTTTTGACCTTTACAGGGGTACGCACCCATCCCTTGACTTACAGAGCGTACAAGTATGCAGGTACAATGAGTTTGGGATGCGTACACGCAGGAAAGGTAGAGAGAACCTGCGTACCTAGAGATAAACATGTTTTTTAGTGACTTTCTCTCTTTTTTGAAGTTTGACATGGAGAGCAGAGGTACAAGGCTTGACAAGGAGGATAATATGAATATTGATGGAGCCATATTAACTGCAGATAGTCATGGTGACAAATTTCAGTGTAACATACATTCCCGAGGCAGGACACGGAGTAGTCTCACGATAGAGGACTACGTACAGATATATTGCCCAGGACATCCCAAGAAGGTTGGGAGACAGATTTCTATCACACATGTGGCGAGTTTATCACTGAGGATAATACTATTCACCATAGCTCGAGTGAACGGATTGTCCTCTCTGCATCAGGCATCACGGCTAACCATGAGCGTGGCAGTTGACTGTCTCTCTACTGTGTTCAACTGGTGTACTCCTCTTCTAGCTAACATGAAGAGCCAGCTCACTTCTATCAAGAGGGGGCAGACCAAGAACTTTGGATACGGAATTATCATGTGTACTATCTTCTTCGAGAAGGTTCCCGCACTCCGCCCCAGGGTAGCCGTTTCCATCAGCACCCCACGCGATCCATGTATGGGTCGGTGGGCTGATCTGATGAAACGCCTGGGGGGTGGGGAGGTCCCGAGGACTGCCTTCGATGATGACTTCTTCACCTAGTGGGATCAGAAGATCATCGTCGTAGATGAATACCCCTATGTTGGGCTGGATTTCCGAGGAGATCTTAATCTAGCATTACCATCGAACGCAGCATGGGGCGAGATTGGTAAGAATTTTTTATTTTATGATTTTTTTTGGATTTTTCAAATATAATGATGCATTTTGAAAAATATTTTTGATGAGATTCAAATGACTGGTATGATTATCATGTTCCAGATATTGGGCCGGTACGACCAGATGGGTTCCCGCGGCATGGAAGGTGCGGCCGAGGAGCCGAAGAGGCGGCTGCTGAGACAGAACGAACTCTAAATAACATCCAGCGACACTTGACAAGACTGAGCTGCCGAGTACCGATGGCTACCATAGAGGATCTTCCTGAGGATATGCAGCGTCATGTAGTTGGCATGCCACGTGACTGGGTTCGCACTTTTCGGTGTGTATCCAATGCGATAGTTACCTACTTGGCTGCTCATCCTGAGCCGGGGCATTAGATATGCCGGACATAATTATGGGAATTTGAGTCCCGATTTTGTATATTTTTGGACAACATATGTACACCCGAGATGCTTTATGATATATATATACAGTTTGACTTTTTGATGCTTGATTTTATTATGATGAATGATTAATGTGCCAGTCTAATGCTTGATTAGCGATAGAATCAGCTAAACAATTATGAGATCTTGGAATGTGCAAATAATTAATATAAACAAATGATCTTTGCAACAACCTCACTCTTAAATACTGGCGATATAAACATGGATCCCTTACCCAATAAATGTTGTTTAATTGTGACACTATCAATTGAGAATCAAGATAAACTACCAACGAGTCGATCTCGTGAGAAGTTGCCTTGGATAGTAAATTAATAACAGTGGTATACTCAGCCATATTATTTGAAGCGGGACCAATGCATACGCCTCTTGATACCATCAATTGGCCAGTTGGATAATAGAGTACCCAAGCTGCGGAAGCGAGATTCCGAGTGTGCCAACTAGCACCATCGGCGAACCCAAAATAGACCAAATCATCCATCAACACCTGTCACAGCAGACCAAAAAGTGTTGATATCAAAAACTCTCGATGATATATGTATAAATATGCATAATGTACAAAGAAGCCATTGCCTAACTCCTACTTAAGCAAAGTACTTCTTTAGGTAGAGCCCGTTTTGGGGATTCGCCAGCTTGTTCCTAGGGATGTTTATAGGTACTATGATCAAACCAATCAATATACTTCCTTCGGCAAATAACTGTGTTGGAGCCAAAGGGACCGTACAAACATCGCTAGTCGGACTGGAGGACCAGTATTCGACTTCATGCACAGGGGGAATGAAAGTGTGACCGACGATGTAAATCTTCCAAAGGTCGATCTACAGCCGTCATTGCTTCGAATATCGCTTCATCCGATGGAAAAACAACATCCGAGCAATCTGATGCATAAGTGGAATCAAGGGTCCGAGAATGAGCCACATCACCATCTATCTCTTTCCCAGAGGAAGGAGTAGAATGGTTATCTGCAGAGTTATCGATAGATTCACATCTAGGTTCTACTGAGACATAAGAGATTCTATTCCACCTGCCTTATCGTCATCTGATGTGGTCATAGATGAAGCTAAGGTTCCAGGATCTGAAGAATAAGGAGTTTGAACAAACTTTCTCCGTAAAGGGTCCCTAGAGGATGAAATTTTATCTATTCTAGCCATAGGAGGGGGAAGATCAAACGTACCCATTAATGAAGAGTACATCCCGACTCCTAAATTCTCAGTAGACGGACGGGGGTTATCCACTAAGGGAATAGTAGATTCCAAAGTTGCTTGAGGATTGACCGGAGAATAATCCAATTGATCAACCTTAACGATTTTCCCGTCATGAGGAAAGCAAACGACACGAAACAGAGTCGAAACAACGGCATCCATTTTGTATACCCAGTTCCTTCCTAAGAGGAGATTATAGTCTAGGTTAGCATCTATGACTTCTACTTCAATATTAACGACCTTCCCTCCAACACATATAGGGAGGCTGATAAATCCAGTTAATGGCCTATGAGAATTGACCACAAACGCTGTCGAGATGAGGGTGAGTTAGAAGGAACAACCGATGGTGATCCAATGGCCTTCCAGCATGACATAAACATGACACACATGGAAGCTCCCTCATCTATAATCGTCCAAAAAATATTCGTTTTCTGGTAGGTAGACTTTATCTGGAAAGCCATGTGATGAGGAAGTCTCTTTTTGACATTACTCATATCAAAAGTGAGAGCTAAGGAATTACTTAGATCCACTGCCCTCATTGCCGATAGCAAGGCACTTCTTTGAGAAGGACATGACTGGAGAACCTCTAAAGCGGACATAGCACATGGACTCTGAGCCAAATCCTCAACAATGGAGTAATTCTGGGCTGCCCTAATATTAGGGTTGATAGTTCCGCGTTTAGCGGAACCTTTCGGTATCCGTGGTATAGTCTCAACAGGAGGTCGCTCAATATGAAGTGGGTTGTTAGTTTCGGGAACTGACTTACCCTTGGAAGTTTCACCTTCACCATAATCGCATGACCGTGTGGCCACATTAGCGTGAGAACCCATCATGAAAACATTTGATGACTTGTCCCCTTCCTGGTTTCCCCCTGTGGAGGTTCCAGGGTTTGAACATGCGTCAACAAGAAGTTGCTACCCTTGGGGAAAAGGGTTGGTTAACACAGCTTGAGAACTAGAAGTCCCTTGCTTCCCTAACAAGCGTTGAGCATCTTCAATCTTGGGGCAAAGATGAGTTACATGGTCTCCACTGCACAACTTGCATGGAAACTTGACTTTCTTTTTAGACTCATTTCTACCACCACCAACATTATTGTCGGATTTATTTGCGTCAGCCTTCCCATCCTGGTTCTTTTTCTTACCTCATCCTTTCTTTTCCCCATTGGAATTTTTATTTCCTTTGGGGTTATCATATTTGACGGCATTAATCGAAGAGGTTTGGGAAGTCGAAGGGTTAGACGATGTGACTTGGTTGTTAGAAGCAGTTTGTAAAGACAACTGCTGCAATTGGTTCAACAAGTTCACCGCATTCGTGTCTACCAACCCAATGATACCATCCGCGTGGGGACCTGGCTTTGACTTAACTACATCAACCTTAGACCCAAGAGCATCTGGCAAGTATTTTTGTAGGATCCCAGACTGAGAATAGATCAATTCTAATTGTTGGGCCCTAAAAATGGCTTGCTCCTCAGAATAGACTCCAGACATGGAGACATCCTTGGAGATCTCAAGTATTAAAGATTTAAAAAACCATTCGAGACGGTACTCCGGAGGGATTTCGGCTTTAATGAGCCTCTTTCTCCGTCTCCATTCCTGAATATGGTCAGAAATGTGAGTTGCCTTATCCTGATGAAAAGTGGCTAGTAGTTCAGTTTCAGCATCATAACGGACAGGCAACTGAAAATGATTTAAGAAAATATTGGCTAAGTCAGCGAAAGATGTAAAGCTACCCCCTGGCAACTCTATGTACCATTTGGCCGCATTACCAGTCAAGGTACGTTTAAAGAGTCTCAACCTAATCGAGTCATCGATAAGGGAGTTAGATGAGCACCACAAATGGAATGTGGTTACGTGGTCGCCTGGGTCCTCACCGCTCTTCCCTTCGAACTTTGGAATGTCCAAAGGGAGTTGGGTTGGGACCGGAGGCCAGGTTAGATTGTACTTGATTGGATCGTTTGTTAACTTAGTGAGATCTGGCAAGTTCAATGTTGCCAGAAACGGAAACCTAGGAGGACCTTGGGGATTCCACCCAGACTGGGCGGAACTCCCAAAGTTCTGAAAAGATTGACCTGGATTTTGGAAGGCACCAGGCTGCCCGAAGTAACCAGTAGAACTGGCTGAGCCAAAAGGCAAGCCTTGTGATCCAGCAAAATTCGGAGATTGACCAACTCCGGCCGCAAAACCACCATAACCAGCAAAGTTTCCTCCTAAAGGATTATAAGGAGTTGATAACCCCTGATATGGATTCCAAGCCGAAGCTAAGGGAGGAATACTTTGAAAGGAACTAACTGTGGTGTACGACCTATTCCCATGTTGGCCGAAAAACGGATTCCCAGTTCCTGCGCCACTAACCCCAGGGTTAGTCCAACCTTGGAAAGGATTGCTGCTTTGTCCTATAGAAGAAAAAGGCATGGATCCTATCATCGAGTTGGAATGTGGTATATGACCACTTCCGAAAGGAAAACCATGGAATGAAGCCAATCCACTCATCATGGAGGTGGCGACACTAAACAGAACTGACGGAATACCCTGAGAATGGGTGCCAAATGGGAAGAATCTAGAACCAAAGGCATTGGTTTGGGAATTTCCACTCGTGGACGGAATGGAGGTAGACCCAACTAAAGATGTGCTAGCAAAATATCCAAACAAAGAAGCAGAGGAGATCAAAATCATTCCTCCCCCTTGTACCGATGTTGGAGTCTGCATAGTTGTAGCACTTGTAGAAGCCATGCTTCCAGTAGTGGTCATCGATGGTAAGCGCGTAGCGTAACCTGAACTTGACGGTCTATGTGTCGGAGTCCCAACATATTGTAATACGTCTAGATGACTAGATGGAGGGGAGAATTCGGAGCCGCTAACGACTCTGAGAGCTCTTCTACCTCTATGTTATTCTCTGCTTGTAATCGAACTTGAGAAAGAAATGGAGGGTTCCTCTCTTGTTCCACGGAGGTGCCAGGCCTTGCTTGAATACTAATGCCCCCGAGAGGAGGATCAATCGCCGATGCGTCAACTTCCGTGGGACGAAACCCACTAGTATTATTACCTCTGTGCCTTCTGGGAGAAGGCTCTAAACTTGGTGGTGAAATACCACGAAGTCTGCGAGACCGTCTAGGTGATCGGTCAGCCACTTTGAATTTCTTGTTAAGATCTAACTAGAGACTCAAAAAATTGAAAGTTAGGCCAACTAAGAGCACAGAGCACACACTATAAAGTCCCTAAAGATAACAGTCAATCAAACAACTTCCAAGTATTTCCACTCCGTATGATTAGGACCAGACACCAAAATACGAGAAAGTGAATTAAGGGGCCTTCCGAAGATAATCTGGGATGATGAGGGCCTAGTCCTATCAGCGAAGGTAACAGAGGAAGTTACATTGACCTCCTAACAACAGCCTATGCCGGTGCAAGCCCCCAAGCTTCGCAAGGGTGCCCTCCAGTAGTACTGTCGAGAGTGATGCAACGTCAACCTCAGGTGCCACGGGATTCTCCTCCACAGCCACCCGTGTAGATCCCTAGGAGTAGCAACTATGGATACCAACTCGTCGCAGAAACCAGGCGGAAAATTCGTGAGGTAAGTTCGGACAAGTAGGAGAGGGGGTATCTCTCTTCCCTGTCTTCACAGACCCTCCTGCTTAACTCCCAGATCCAGAGCTTTCCTGGTCTTCCTAACGCTATTGTATTTTCACTCGTTATTCAGACTCCTACGTTTGACATTTAAATGGCCTTGGAGAGTTAACTCTCCACTCGCCTAATCCAAGGCCCTAAAATCCTAAAACTTGTTGGTGTATGTAACTTAAAATAAAAAAATTTAGTGAATTTTAGTTATTGCTTGATTTTAAAATAGGTTGTTCTTTAGGTCGCGGGATAATGGAAGTGAAACTAGTGGTGTTTTTTTTTACGCAAAAGAAATTGATAAAAACTTAACTATATGCACATGCACTTGTTTTCGTTTTTCGATGAAGAGCAATTTCTACAGGATTCAAAGGAGCTTCTAATAAAACAAATTTTTCTTTTCTTTTCGTTAATTCATGCTTCAAAATCACAAAAGTTAACAAAGCTATGTATGCCTAAAAAGATATGAAAATCTATCGTAATGCAACAAATATATGTTGATGCAAGATTCAAAACAACTCTAAAAACAAGAAATGAAATTTGCTTGCTTATCAATTTTTATTTTGCCACTTAAAATGTCTAGATGGAATATGAGATGCTACCATTCATTTTTTCTAAACACTAAAAACAAATTTCAAGACAAACATAAAGCATTTTCATTCACTAAAAGGAAACCAAATGAAAAGCAAGTTCAAGAAAGCAAAACAAAGTTTTCCAAAGAGTTTTCTTCAAAGCAACAACAAAAAAGTCTTTTCAAAAATGCTTTCAATCAAGACTAAAACTTTGTGATTGAAAACTAGGCAACAAACACTTTTGCAAGTTGACACCACACAATGGATGAAAACTCAACAAACATAAATGTGTTTAAATATGCTCTTAACAATCAAAAGCAGCAATGAAAGCCTTGGCAACAAAGACCAAAAAGATTAAAAAGACAAATTCCAAGAAAGTATCAATCAACAACTTTCATGAAACAAAGTGGATGGTCACAAAAAGCGGTTTTGTCAAGCAAACAAAAAGTCACCAAAAAAAAGATTTAACACAAAGATTGAGACCAATCTTTCTACCGTGATGAATCAGAGCAGCCAAGATTCCAGCAAGAAATCTTGCGTGCTTCAGCAAAAAACGATGACGCTTGCAACAACAAAAACAAGACCAATACTCCTTACAATCAGAGGGAATTCGAAACAAGATGCTTGTTGTAAAACAAACAGATGATACTGGAAAATGATTGTTTCAGAATGAATCAAACCACCAGACAAACCTTCAGAGACAAAAAAAATTACAAATCTTGAAAATTGCAAGATATACGCGACTATACTTATGTACAGATTGCGTGTATACACGAATGAACCTAAGGAAACTTGCGTATACGTGGGTTAACTTAAGGAAAATTGCATATATACACTTCTGTAACTAAGAAAAAAAGCGTATATAAAAGATTTCAAGAAAAATAAAAAACAAACTAAAGAAACTGGAAAAACTTAGAATTCAAGAACAGACCAGACAACAACAGCAAGCAAACAGGCAATTGAGCCCTGATTGGATTCAAAGCACCCAAACTAGGAACAACAAGAGTGTTGCCCCTAGTGGAGTCGCCAATTCCATTGAGGGAAATGTTCCCGTAGGGCTTTTTGGGTTGAAACTCTAGCAGACTGAAAGTTGTCTAAATAGAGAAACACACATTCACACAGCCATTATGCTATTATAAGAAAATTCTATGGTAAGAGGGGCATACCTTAGGTCCTATGTTTGAGAAGGTCCTTTAGGGTCAAAACCCTTCTTCAAGTCCCTTTCACTCCTTTGTCCTGCAAAACAACCAATTCCAAAGAACACAGCAGTATATGGACAAAGACTTATAAAGAAACCATCTTCATGTTATAAAGAAAGGTAGTTAGTTATGAACTTTAAACAACCATTCACATATGAATTCCAACATGAATATCATAAAAATAAAGAAAGTTTATATCAGGAAACAAGACGTGTTTCTTTATTATAGACAAATAGAATGTAAAAAAGGAATAATTTCACCTGAGTAACCTTTCGCAGGCTCCAAGCAAAGCTTCCTTCCGGATATGTCTAGCCTCAAGCCTTTAGCATATCTGCTTCCATGACTCACTCCATGATGTAATAAGTAGTGGATGAACATCAACACACAAGGAAATAAGGGTTTCCTGTACAAATGGGGGAAGTGCAGAAGGCACAAGGGTCTTCAGACCTGGTCAGGGGAAAAATCTCAGTATAATAACCTCTCTCTCTCTTCTCTCCCCCTTAGGCCTTCCCTTTGAGGTCTTTTTATACCTCTCCCAAAGTAGTTTTTTAGTTGGGAGTTGGTTGGGAACAGTTAGGCCACGGGCACTAACAGGTGATCAGCAGGTAAAACTCGCGATCTCTGCCCAAAATTAAGGAGTTTTATATTTTTTTAAGTGTTTTAATACATATACGTGGGTTGGGTATATGCCTACCCGCGTATACATGCGTTTAACTCAGGGCAATGTCGCGTATAAGGAATAAAACATTGTTTTTTAAATTTGGGACCAGGTCTGAAAGGAGGGGTTGCCCTAGGCCATGAGTACAACATCACAAACCATAAGAGTGAGATTTGGAGCTATAACACAGGTGGAACAACCCATTGCTTTTTTATTTCATACTTTTAGAGATGTTGCTTCACGCTAAAATATCATTGAGAAATAAGCTATGGCTCTTATAAAATCACTGAAGGATTTTCGAGTCTACATTCTACATTCGCATACTATAGCATATGTTCCTAACATAGCTGTCAAAGATGTTCTCATGCAGACTGATCCAAAAGGAAGAAGAGGTAAGTGGATAGTGGCAATGTTGGAGTACGATCTTGAGATTAAGCCTACCAAACTGATCAAAGGACAAGGCTTGGCGAAATTGATGGCTGAATCAAATCTACATGTGCTAGACATAAATCTCATTGCAGTAATGCCAGATGACGAAGATGGTGGCTCACCCATTCAGGTATCATAAATTTTTCTTAGATCACCTTGGTATTCTGATATAATATATGTTCGTCAACACCTTTCACTGCCTCTTGGAATGTCAAGAAGTAAAGGTAGATCACTAAAACTAAAATCTGCAAAATTCTACAATTTAAATAGTGCTCCTATTGGAAAGACCGGGGAGGGGTTCTTCTTAAATTTTTTGTTGAAGATGAAGCTCAACAGGTAATGAACGATTTTCATATAGGTGATTGTGGCGGTCATTTGTTTTGGAAGACAACAGCGAACAAGGTGTTGAGAGTAGGATATTATTGGCCCTCTTTGTTTTCATATTTATATAAGACAGTTATGAGCTACCACGAATATCATGTTTTTCAAGGGAAAAGAAAGTCTATTCCTCTTCCTTTGAAGCCAGTTGAAGTAAATGCACCATTCCAACGGTGGGGACTTGATTTCATAGGAGAAATCCATCCTATATCATCAACACAACACAGATGGATTCTAACAGCTGCTGATTACTTCACCAAGTGGATTGAAGTTATTCCAACAAGGCAAGCCACATACACGGTAATTATCCAGTTTTTAGAATCTAATATCTTGTCTCGTTTTGGTTGCCCTCACAAAATTATTACAGATAATGCAGCAACATTTAAGTCAAAGAGGATGGTCGAGTTTTTTAATAAGTACAATATCACTTTGGGTCATTTCATGACATGCTACCCGCAAGGAAATGGATTAGCTGAGTCGTAAAATAAATCTTTGGTGAACATTATCAAGAAAATGTTGCAGACACACAAAAAGAATTCGCATCGAAAGCTTGTAAACGCCTTGTGGGCCAATAGAGTGAGCACCGAAAAATCCATAGGTATGTCACCTTTTGAGTTGGCTTATGGTACTGATACGGTGTTTCCCACATCACTTGCAATTCCAGTCATGAGATTATTACGGGGAGTCGGCAGCGAAGAGGATGATGTTCAGCGCAGGATTAATCAAATGATCCACCTTCAACAAACAAGGGAAGAAGTTTCTCAAAACACCTTTAGGCTACAAGAGAAGATAAAGAAGGTTTATGACCACAAAACAAAGGCAGAAAAGTTTCAGCTGAAGATGTATGTGCTGCGATGGGACACGCGAAATGAAGAAAAAGGAAAGCATGGTAAGTTTGAAAATCTATGGAAAGGGCCATGTAAAATCTCAGCCTATTGAGGAAAGAATGCATTTTTGTCAAAAGAAATGGATGGTCAAGAATGCTTAGAAGGACTAGTGAATGGTAGGCTTCTGAAACACTACTACTTTTGATATTGTTCCCTGAAGTTGCTTCACCATCATTGTAAATACCGGTTTACTTTTAATTGAGATATTTCAAGTGCATTGTCATTTGAGCTTGGGGCCCGAAGTGAAGGCTATAAAGCTTGAATGATTTGTGTTGAGTTTGGTTGATTTTGTTTTGATTCAAGTTTACAGTCGGTCATGAGTCAGTTTTCAGTTTGTATTGAGTCATTATTCCTTAAAATTGTAAAGAAGAGGCATTTGTTTTAGTCTTTTGTTTATTTGACCTTATTGGCCCAATTAGCTAGAAACTTGGTCTACGGTGTTCTTGACACCTCCAAGGAGCTGCCATCCCCAATAAGGCCAATGTTAGTGTCAATGTTTGCATACTTCCATTAGGGATCAAATCTACTCTTTGCGTTTTCATTTTAGCGGTCCCATACCGAATTTTTTACATCATTTCATTAGGTCATGTCAAGTTGATCCACTCATGGTTGTCTTCTCTTCAGAAAATCTAATTTTTCCCTCATAAAGTATACTTGCTGACCCATCTTCAGGTTGTCTTGAGTCACAGTTTCATGTTTTAATTAGGTCTTTGGGTTTCATTTCCAAGGTCAAAGGAATTATTTAAAGGTGTAAATAAAGGGAAACAAGGGGATGAGGATGATAAATAAGTCAAGAATGATGGCTAGTCATTCATAGTCACTATATAATTATCTTTTTAACTAATGTAATTTTCACCTCAAAAAACATGTTTTTGAGGTGAAAGCAGAGTATTTTGAGTTAATTTATATTTCTTATGTAATTTTAAGTCACTTTATGCAATAAATGATCCCGTCTACACTAATGCATCTCTCCTTGCTACAAGACAAAGAAACACTGCAAAAATCAGTTCAAATTGAGCATCATCCACCTGAAAAGGAACAAAGAAGAAAAGGAATTAAAAACAAAGATTTGAAAAGGTGAAGAAACATTAGAAAGTGGGTTTTTCTAGTGAAAAATCAAAATCTACTCCTATATAAGGTGTCACATTTCATTTTCACGTTCATCATTCTAATTTGGCAAAGAAGGAGTCAAAAGGTGAAGAAGAGAGGAGAAGTCGAGTGAGTTTTGGCCAAGGACAGGTGGCACTGTGCTTCTAGAGTTCGGTGTTGTGCGTTTCAAGCACTGGAGGTGGCACTGCATGTACAAGTTGAGCGCTATGCAAAGGAAGCTACACGTTGAGTAGAAAGGACCAAGAAAAACCTCCAGCTACCTAAAAACATAAAAATCACCCTCTCTTCCCTCAAGCAAGTAAATTTCCTCACTATACTTCATCATTGGTTTGCAATTGAAGTTTTTAAAGGTAATTTACAATGGAAAAAGTGAAACCCTAGATTATTCCTTAATTATACCCTAGAAACCCTAACCCCCATTATTTTTCCCACCACCTATCACTAAAGCCCTGAAACCCTCCCCTATATCACTCCATAACGTTTATACCCCTTCATCCTTCATCCCCCAAGCTATACTTCAAAAAAAAACACAAGCCCTCCAAACACCTCACAAGGTCATCTCCCATTCCCTTATTCCTAATCACTCTTGCTCACTTCCTTCATCCCTTTTCTAGGAGTGCACAGCCTCAAAATTTGCAAACATGGACAAAGAAGACAGAGATTATGAGGAAGAGGAAAACACTGGCAGTGACAGTTCAACAGATAGACCTAGGAATCAGAGAAAACCACACAAGGGAGGAAAAATTATTGGGGAAGAGCCACCAAACCTCAGAGAATTGGAGACCCCTCAGTTGGTTGTCACTTGTTTCAGACATCTAGGGTGCTATGAGTTCTATGAGTAGGTAGAGAGAGTTCAACACCACCCTGATCTCACCAGGCTTTTTGTAGCCAATCTTCAGGACAACAAGGTGACTCATGCTCGGGTGACATTCACAGTCTCACCCTCCATCATTGCAGATGTAACCAGGATTCCAAATGTAGGGGAGAAGTTGTACATGGCACAGGAGCTAGATGAACACTATTATGAGCCTTATATCAAACCCAGGTACAGAAATGAAGCAAAAAGGCTTTGTCCTTTCATATTCCTAGAAGACAAGTATGCCCCCATGATGAAAATCATCATAAAATATTTCAATTGTGAGGATAGATTTTCCAGACTGTACACCTATCACATCAGGCCTCTCATGCATTTTACCAGGGTGAGGATGTTAAACCTCCCTTATTTCTTATTTAAGAATATTGAGAAGATGGCCCACTTTGTGCAGAAAAATCCATACCTACAGCAGATGAGTAGTATTTATCATTATTCCTTGATCAAGATGATTGTGCTTCATCATCCTAGCCTCCTCAACATCTCTTGCGAGACATTTATTGCTCATGACATCTTCAGGGGCCCTCAAATTCCTCCACTAGTGTCTCAAGAACCAAGAGGACCTTCTAGCATTGCTCGGGTGAAGACAGATGAGAAGGCCAAAGAGACTACAACTACTGAGGTGCTTGGGATCTACAAAACATATCAGAGGGGCACAAGAAGATTGTTTGCAGCTGATAGGCAAGTGTTTTCTCCACTTGGTGTGGAAGGGACCTTGCCTTCTTCATCCACTCATAGGAAAATGCTTGCTCCACAGGGTGTGGAAGGGGCTTTGCATTCTTCATCAACACAGTAGGAAAAGGTGCAGGTGGAAGGTCTTGATGATGACGAGGAGAGAGACTTTGATTTGACTGAGCATGATGAGCCAGAGCAACACCATATTCATCATGGCATAGAGACAATTGACTTGGAAGCTCAGGATGAAGCGACAACATAAAACATCATCATACAGGAGAAGGAAGCTCAAATCAAAGCATTGATGGACAACTTACCAAGAGCTAAGTATATCTTCACATATCTAAAACAAGAGAATAAGCAGCTGAGTGATAAGCAGGTCCTCATGGAGCTGGAACTTCTCAAGATAAAAAGACAAAGTGACAAGGGTAAATCAGCTATGAAAGAGGAAGAGGCACCTATCACTTTGACTCTGATTGAGAATGAAATTGAAGGTGATAGAGAGATTTGGCTTGAAAGAGTCAATTCACACCAAAAAGTCAAAAAACAATCTAAAAATGACCTTTCTGCCACTTTTTGGACACACATAAGAAGTCTTGGGAGAATCAACTTTTGATGGGTCACATGAGCTTCAAATGAAGAAATTCTAGGTTTTTTGGAAAGTAGACTTGAATATCTTTACAATGAGCTATCATGAGCTCAATTTGGATGTCAGGAAGACCTCCAAAAGAGACCTTAAAGTGGCGTTGCACGTTGGACCAGTGGCGCTGCGCATAGGACAATTTTTTAACAAGATGGCCTTTTTTTTTAGTTTTGACCGCGTTCATGGATTTTCTCTCATGGAGGATGTTTTAATATTGTAAATGATGACTTTGATTGTAAATATGATTGATAATTAGTAGTAGAGGGTAGATTCATTAGATTAAAAGTCATTTTGGCCACAAATGAATCAGTTTCCTCACTTTTATAGGCAAGTTGTTAGGATGCCTAGGTTCCAGTTTCTTATTCAGTGTTGGTTAGATTAGATCCTCATCTTAGGGATTCAGCCCCTAAGGATGGGAGGAGGTTGAAACAATGTCTATATCTTCTTCTTCTTTCTCATTGTAAAGGGTTGGACTCAGCTAGAGGCTTATGCTCTGATTGTACATCATTTTGTATCAGTTTAGCAGGAGATTAATCAAATATTGCAGCTATTTCTTTGGGATCCATGTGGTATGGTGTTTAGTTCAATTCCTTCTCTTTGTGCTCATATCTCAAAATGTTTTGTGTACTTCATTAATGATTTCATTTCTTCTAAGTGAATGTTTCAAGTTGATAGGCAGAATCCATAACATTGATGCTCTTCTTTGGGAGAATATTCACCATTTTATATTTTCTACAGTTTAGGAAGGATCCATGGTGATCACATGCTCTTCCTAGATTCTCACCGATCTTGAATCACCTCATTCATCAAACCCTAGAGTTTTAAGCTTTATACCTACCTTGCCCCATTGAACACCCTACAATTTTGACCTAGTTTCCTAGCCCTAACTGTCCAGCTCCTCTTGATCGAGCAAAACCCTTTAAAAATCAAAACCAAACCTTGTGCTACTATACCTAGCCTAATATCTTTTCCCTGATCCATTCATCTTGGCTGATATCCTTACTGAGAGAACCCTCTCCTGGCCTAGCAGGGCTAGCTAGTTGGCTAAGCATGGTTTGTGGTTACCTTGGCATTGCCTTCCTTCAACCTGAGGTTTAATCCAGGTGATAACATACACCAAGCCCCTTAGCAAGCACGAGGAAATATTGAAAATTGTTGTTTTCTAAATATATTTTGAAGTAATATTTCTCCATCCATTCAATGATTGGATTGTAAAATTCATAATGGCCCTCTTGAACATCTTAAAATATTAGAAAATGTGAATTTTCAATTAGAGGAGAGGGATCATGATGGGAAAATTGTGAGGAAAAATAGATTTGATCATACTTGACAGTCATGTCAAGATAGTGAGGACCTATTATAGCCACCCTCCTCCCACATGTACCCAAGTAACCGACCAACCAGGGTAAACATGCGACGAGAGGCTACTATGGTTGGATTCGAAATCCTATGTGACCTTAAGGAAATGGAATCAATGGAAAAAAATACACAAACCTTCCACATCAGCTATAAGACCCTTGAGAACCATGCCAACACTTCACGCAACTTGCCCCTAGGTCCCACTGAATATTTTGATTGCTTTCCCTCTGGACGCTCTCATGCTATGGGCATGCCAGCATCCAGGGACCTCTAGATGCTCTCATAGGCCTGCTAGCCAGCGTCCAGGGACCAATTTGTCCATTTTTATTCTATATTCCCTAGGATTTGATCTACTTTTTCAGGCCTAGATCCCAGGTCACTACCTAGAATGGAATTAAGTCTTAAGAGCAGTAAAATAAAAGGGAAACAATTGTGCAAAATCAGTTAGTTAAACAAGCCCTTAACCAGACCCATACTAGCCATGATAGGCATTTCGTCAAACATATCACCAACATGTAATCTATAGGTGTAAACAATAGAATTAAGGGTAGGGATCTCAAACTTATCTGAGGATCGCTAAGAACCATTGCTCCCTCATGTAATTTGTTGCATTATCATCTATTAGGTCATAAATACATTGTGAATTCACTTACAAGTAAAAACATGATGAGATGCATACATAGTTGTTGTCATAAAACATATACATAACCAACATGGTAACAACAAAAATACCATAAAT
This sequence comes from Pinus taeda, assembly GCA_000404065.3. Lineage (NCBI taxonomy): Eukaryota > Viridiplantae > Streptophyta > Pinopsida > Pinales > Pinaceae > Pinus > Pinus taeda. Next base: position 259,164 of record APFE030244115.1, read on the forward strand.
ATAGTAGTCGTAGAATCCAAATATAAACTAGTACATTTACACGTGAAATTCCAAAGGAATGAATGTCCCATTAATGAATATAGAAACCAACTAGGGATGGGACTACCACGTTCCACCCAACCATAGATTGCTTGAGCCAAATCTCTCTTCAACCAACCACCCCCATGCCATATCCCAAACATGAATGTGGGACTCATAACCAAATGAAGAAGAACCAAACAAGCATGGATGCTATTAGAGTTCTCCACCTACACCATGAGGAATTTGAGTGCCTCCTAGTCTCTAAGGATTTACCTTAATCCACAATCTGATCCAGGGATCACTAGGCCCTACACCGAGACCCAATCTCCAAGATTTACCGTATATCCTATCCCGGGATTATGAGCTCCAATGAAGAGAAATCCACCTCTTGGATTTACCTTTATATTCCTCCATTCACCCGCAAGGATTCCTAGGCCTACTGAGGCACATAATCATGGCTTTACTACAACCCATAGTTTGGCTTAGGGGTTACTAGGCCAGTGGATCTATCATGATCCATAGTCTGGTTTAGGGACCACTAGGCCATGTGTTTTTCATTTTGGAGATTCACCCCACTCAGCTTCGAATCCATCTAACAATCCAAATCAACCGAAGTATGAGAACCCATCTCATCAAGACTATTAGGATATGGCAAGGCTAGGCTGAAATAACTATCACACCTAGAAAAACCCATCCCATGACAGAAAACAACCACATGCAAGACCATGCACGCCAAATATAACAAGGAAAATACACATGCAAATCAATACCTACAAATAATCTTATTGGAGCTGCTTAATCTTGTCTTTCCCTACTTAATCTTTGCTTCCTCTTGGCTTCTTTTCCTTTCTTGATACAATGCCACAATGCTCCAAGAAAAATCGAAGTGTCCAAGATTGAGAGAGAGAGAGAGAGAGAATAATGAGAGGGCTCCAAAATTCAACTGACAAAAGGTTACCAACTGATCCTCAAAAGCATTTTTATGAATGAGGTCTCTATTTTCTTCATTTTCCATTATTTTCCTTCATTTTCCTTTTCACATGCAACTTGCGACCTTTCACCTTACTTTTCTCCTAATTTCCATTATTTTCAAAAATAAATGTGCCAAAAATGCCATTTTTCCTTTCCAAATCCTTATCCATTTCATTTTCCAATTTCCTTAGCCATAATAAACCAAGTAAACACCCCCTAGGATGTCTTTCCCAACATTCAACTTGGAATAAGTGTCCCATCAATTGTGGTTATTAATTTTTTAACTTTTATTACATGTAATTTTCACCAAGGTTGTTATAGAACCCTCCCCCTTGGGGGACACCATCCCTAGTGTTAAATCACACATATGCGTCAACAAACTGCTAGAAGGGAAACATACTGCTCATGGAGCTTTATAACATAGCTCAATGTAGTATTTACAATGATTACCCTGTTGAATTCCAACACACATGACATGATAACAACATGATAACATAAAAACATGATAGCATAGTAACATGACAACATAAAAACATGAAAATCATAATGACATGAAACCCATACCACTTATTGGAGCTTTATAACATAGGTCATGGTGGTATTTACATCCATATACCTATGTACATACACCAAAACATCATCAAAACTTGTACCAAAACATATACCAAATACATGTACCAAAACACCATAGAAAAATTACTTTTCATCAATCGATAAATAAGGAAGGATACATAGCCCGCATTTGATCTTCCATCTCCCACATAGCTTCATAGGGCTCAAAGTGCTTCCACTACACTTTAACTTGCTTGATTGCTTAGTTTTAGAGCATGAGAACCTTTTTATGCAATATACACTGAGGCTCCGGATGGAATTCTCCATATAGTTCCACTTGCAATACAAACCAGTCAATCACATTATCAACATCCTTAACATACTTCTTAAGCAATGAGACATGGAAAACATCATGGACTTTCGCTGTTGGAGGTAGTGAAAGTTGATCGTAAACTGGCCCAATCCTCCCAACAATACTAAAGGGTCCACAAAACTTTGGTGCCAACTTGGCACATAATCCAATCTGCAAGGAACTCTTCCTTGGTTTGATACACAAGTGCACTTGTTCCCCAACTTGGAACTCCTTGAACAACCTTTATTATTTACATAGTTTTTATGTCAATCCTGTATTGCCTTTATATTTTTCTTGATCACTTGCATTTCTTGTTCCATGTCTTCCAACATATCTAGTCCAATAAGTACCATGTTCACTGGATCACTCCAGCTGATGGAAGTATTACAACTCCGTCCATACAATGCCTCGAAAGGACTCATCCACAATGAATCCTGATAACCATTGTTGTATGAAAACTCAACCAAGGGAAGATACTCCTCCCACTTCTGCTGTTGATGCATCACATACATCCTCAACATGTCCTCCAATATCCCGTTAACCCTCTCTATCTGTCCATTTGTTTGCGGATGATAAGTTGTACTGAAGGCCAACTTTGTGCCCAAACCTGCAAACAACTCCCTCCAAAACTTGGAAGTGAAATTTGCATCCCTGTCCAACACAATATTCCTTGGAACACCATGCAATCTGAACACATCTATGATGATACCTATGCTACATCGCTAGCTGAGAATGTAGACTTCACTAGAACAAAGTGTGAAACCTTTTTCAACCTGTCCATAACAACCATGATGGAATCATGTTGTCTCACTGTCCTCGGAAAACCTGTGATGAAGTTCATGGAAATGAATTCCCATTTCCATTCCGGAATCGCAATCGGTTGTAGTAGTCCACCTGAATTCTTACACTCTTCCTTCACACGCTGACAATCAAAACACCTATCCACAAACTCTGCTACATCCCTCTTCAGGTTCAACCAATAATAAAATCTCTTCACTACTATTAGTCTTCTAATAACCTTGGTGACCTGAATAAGGTTTTGCTTGAAACTCTCTCAATATCACCTTCTTGAGCTCACTACTATTTGGCACATTATATATCCCATCTCTGAATCTAACCAATCCATCCACTTTAAGACAATAATCCACATCCAATGCACATGTACCTATTCCTGTACTATCATGTGTACATGTACCTATACTACCACCTTTACATGTACTAGTACTCTACTACAAACTATGCACAATCTCCATATAGCTGACATCCTGCTGACCTACCTGCAAGATCCTATCCTGTAAGTCTATCCCATAGGAGCTCATAGCTGCTAAGTGATTTACCTGTACCCACCTAGCCTTCTTGGCATTCAAATTAGGCTAGTCAAACAAATACTTCAACCCAATATGATCACTCATCAATACAAACCTCCTGCCAAGAAGATAGTGCCTCCACATCTTCAATGCATGTGTCAAGTAGTTCTACTCATGTTCATTTAGTTTTCGTGACTCATATCATACCACCTATCGATCCTTCATAAGGACCCCACCAAGTCCTCTCTTGAAAGCATCTGTGCATACTACAAACTCTTTGTCCAGATCTGCAATCTGTAGCACTGGTGCATGTGTCAACAACTGCTTACGCTGCTCAAAACCAGCCTCATACTCTGTCCTTTCAAACTTCTTACCTTTCCTCTGCAATGATGTTATAGGATAATAAATATGTGATAAGTTTTTGACGAACCTCTTGTAATAGCCTGCCAACCCCATGAAATATCTCACCTCATCCACACTCTTAAGATCTACCCACTCCATGATTGTCCTTATCTTCTATGGATCTACTACAATGCACTCCTTGGAGATAACATCCCCCAAGTAATGTACCTCAGTCTATAAAAACTACACTTGTTGAACCTAGCATACAATTGATGCTCCCTCAACAACCTCAACACTGCTACTAAATGCTCGTCATGCTCTTCCTCAGTTTTAAAATATACCAATATGTCATCAACGAACACAATAACAAACTTATCCAAATGAAAATGCAACACACTATTCATTAGGCACATAAATGTAGTTGGAGCATTAGTTAATCCAAATGGAATTACAACAAACTCATAATGCCCATACCTTGTCCAGAAAGTTGTCTTGTAAATGTCCTCTTTGATGCATACCAATTGGTATCTAAATCCCAAGTATATCTTAGAGAACATTGATTCTCCTTTCAACTGATTGAACAAATCATCAATCCTTGGTAATGGGTACTTGTTCTTGATAGTCACTTTGTTTAACTGCTTGTACTCAATGCATAATCTGAGAGTTCCATATTTCTTCTTCACAAACAATATTGGTGCGCCCCTTGGTGATACACTTGGCCTAATGTATCCCTTGTCCAACATTTCCTTCAACTGCAACTTTAACTCTACCAACTTAGGTGTGCTCATCTTGTAAGGTGCTCTTGATTCTGGAGTTGCCCTTGACACTAACTCAATAGAAAATTATACTTCCTTGTGAGGTGGAAACTCTAAAATGTTCTTAGGAAATACATCCTGAAACTGTTGCAGAACTAGGTACCTACTCAACAAATCTACATCCTCAACCTCCTTACCCTTGTCACTAGAAATGTGCACTACAAATAACATACACCATTTCCTATGACTACGCTTGCCTACATGGTTGTCATCATCCTAACTGATGTGGCTTTCTTCTTACCTTGTAAGACTCTTGGTTCTCCATTTTGATCAACACACTCAATGGATTTTTCATAACAGTCTACCTTGGTTCTACAAAGATGCAACCAATCCATGCCCAACAACATACTATATGATCCAAATGGTAATACATTCAAATGTGTTGTGGTAGGCATACCATTTAAATCAAATGCATAATCTCTTACCCAATGGAACTCACTTCTTTGTACCTGAATCCAACTACACTAACCAAGATTTTGCATGCAATTCCTTACTCAAACCACACTTATCCACTAAGTAAGGACTAAAATGGCTATAATTAGATCTAGGGTTAATCAAAATAGAAATAAATTGATCACAAATCTTACCGTCCATCTTAATGATAGATGCTTTATGGTTTGCCTGTTTGTTATCCAATGATGCATAAATACGAGAAACAATCTGACTAACATCCCCAACAATTTTTGCCTCATGTGCACTATATATCTGAGGCATATCACCCTGATTTTTTGGAAAATCTCTCTTAAGATGCTCCTTACTACATGTCCAATACTCCAACCAACCAGTACCATCACCTCTATGCTACTGTTGCGACCCATGTCCCTATGTGGCTGCATTGAACCTCTTTTGTGGTGCCACATTTTCTTTCTCATCTGCATTCTGAGGCCTTGTTATTTTCGACTTCCATTTACTTTTACCTTTGTCTTTTCCATTCCATCCTTGCTAAGATTCATTCTTACACTTTGATTATTCATAACAATGCTTTAATTTCCCAATAACTTCCTCAAGTGATCGAGGCTCATCATACTCAATCCAATCTCTAAATGCTAATGGCAATCCACTGACAAATCATTGAACTTTAGCCTTCTCATATTTAAGATGTGGTACATACCTCAATAGCTCCAGAAACTTAGTCATGTACTCTTTGTATGCCATTGATCCCATCTTTAGCTCATAGAATTTTTTGGCCTTATTGTCGTAGTACCTTTCTGACAAGTATTTATTCCTGAAAAGCCTCTTGAACTCATGCCAACTCAAGTCATCTGTCCTAATGTCTCTGACCCGCTTCACATCTTCCCACCAAATGTTTGCTTTACCTTGCAAGTTGAAGATAGATACTCTAGCTATCATGTTATCTGTGTACTCAAGCAGTTGAAAGAATTTGTTCATTCCAAGCATCCAAGCCTTTGCATCTTCTGACTTCTTCACATCTCCATCAAAAGTATGTGGATTTTATTTATTAAACTCATCTGGAATTTATCCCCTATCACTTCTCCTATAAGGATGATACCAATGATGATCATGATGCTTGTTAGAAATAGAACTAAAATAATAAGTGTGTCCATCACCTCTCCTATTCGGAGTATCCAACAAATTTCTATCTCTCACTGTGTCAGCTCTATTTGACCTATGTATACTAGGAGACTTACTGCTATAAGCTCCATTATTCATGTCCTCCTTTCCTTGATTGATTCGAAGTGGCCCTTTTCATTGCAATTCTGATAAAATATGAAGTATGGAATTAACCTTCATTTGTTTCTCTCGCGCTTGTATGATCATGTCATTGTCTACCTTACAAATTCTTATTACTTCCTTCATGCTTCTTAATGTGTTCGAAAAATTAGAAGAGTGCCCACCATGTTGCTCATCTGATTCATAGGGAGAGTCCTTGTAGTCTACCATCTTGCTATTCATTTTGACCTTTCTCCTGCAAGGCATAATATGTTAGATAAACCAAATCATAAAAACAAACATACCTTAGTATAATTTTTGGAGGTTACCTCATTTGCAAGATCATCCAAATTAGCGTGATACATGTATAACATAATCATAAAAACATATAGGCATATACAAATAAGTGCATCAACACATAAACATCATTCTAGTTACATTCCAGTCATCAATTCATGACCATATCGACTACACATACCGTGACCTCATGCATGAAAACAATAACTATTATGCCATTGTACACATGGCCGCATGAAAACATCAACATGCATAAGCAATGCATAAGCAACCACATGCACACATGGACGAATGTAATCAAGCATAAGTAAACAATAATTGTACGAAAACTATAAGAATGATACATGTAACCAATCATACAATAATGTAACCAATCATACAAGAATGTAACCAAACATACAAGAATATAACCACGCATGCAAAATAATACATGTAAATGACATATAACAACATGTAACTAGTCATACATTAACAACGATGCATTCCACAATAACAACATCAACTCTACATGACTACATCACTATGCGAATGCAACAAGCACATGGAATGCAAGTGTAACAGACACACATGAAACTAACATGCATGCATGACTAACACACAACCCATTCAGTATGATGCATGAACCATGCTTTGATACCACTCTATAGCCACCTTCCTCCCACATCTACCCAAGTAACTAGCCAACCAGGGTAAACATGCGACGAGAGGCTACTATGGTTGGATTAGACCTCCTATGTGACCTTAAGGAAATGGAATCGACAGAAACACAATACACATACCTTCCACATCAGCTACAAGACCCCTGAGAACCATGCCAACACGTCAGGAAGCTTGCCCCTAGGTCCCACTGAAGTTTTTGATCACTTTCCCTCTGGACACTCTCATGCTATGGGCATGTCAATGTCCAGGGACCTCTGGATGCTCTCATAGGCCTATCAGCCAGTGTCTAGGGACCAATTTGTCCATTTCTATGCCAGCGTCCCCGCGATTTGAGCCACTTTTTCAGGCCCAGAGCCCAGGTCACTGCCCAGAATGAAATGACATCTTAAGAATAGTAAAATAATAGGGAAAAAATTATGCAAAATAAATTAGTTAAACAATCCCTTAAACAGAGCCCTACTAGCCATGATAGGAATTTCGTCAAACATATCACCAACACGTAATCTACACGAGTAAACAATTAAGCATAGGGATCTCATACTTATTTAAGGATCAGTAAGAACCATTGTTCCCTCATTTCATTTGTTGCATTATCATCTATTAGGTCATAGATATATTTTCTATTCACTTACAAGTAAAAACATGATGAGAGCCATACATAGTTGTTGTCATAAAACATATACATAACCAGCATAGTAACAACAAAAATACAATAACAACCATAGAATCCACATGTAAACTAGTACATTTACAGATGAAAAACCAAGGGAATGAATTTCGCATTAATGAATATAGAAACCAACTGGGGATAGGACTACCACGTTCCACCCGACTATAGATTGGCTGAGCCAAATCTCTCTTCAGCCAATCACCCATGTTCTATGTTCCAAGCATGAATGTGGGACTCCTAACCAACCGAAGAATAACCAAACAAGCATGGATTCTACCGAAGTTCTCCACCTACATCGTGAGGAATTTGAGTGCCTCCTAGTCTCTCAGGCTTTACCACAATCCACAGTTCTATCTAGGGATCGCTAAGCCCTACAATGAGACCCACTCTCTAGGCTGTTTTGTACATCCCATCCCAAGATTACTATTCCCAATAGAGAGAAATACATGTTAGAGCCTGGATCCACCTCAGGCTGAAGGGAGGCAATCCTAGGATAACTACAAACCATGCTTAACTTGGTAGCTAGCCCTACCAGGTCGGGAGATGGCTCTCTCCTTGTCAATTTCAGTAAAGATACCGCAATTACAGCTTGAGATGACTAAATTGAAATTATATTTTAGGCTAGGTATAGTCGCTCTAGGGTTTTTGGTTTGATTTGTAGGGTTTTGTTGCTGGATCTAATGGAGCAGGCAGGTTGGTTTCGGGAAATCAAATTAGGGATAGAGTGATGTTATATGGGGCGAGGTATACAAGGTTTTATGCACTAGAAATGGATTGAGATGGTAGTTTAAGACAGTTGAGGAGTTGAGGAGGGCATGAAGAAACCATGAATCCTCTTCAAACTGTTGAAAACATAGAAAACCAAATGCATTCCCTAGACAAAGCACTATAATTTAGTGTATTTTGCATTTTCACCTTGATTCATTTAGTTTTAGAAGAGAGAGAGAGATATGGATACATGGAAAACATAAGAAAAAGCTCATTACAAAGAAGAAACAATACATAAACTTAGTATCACAAGAATCCCCCAAAAATAGCTGTAAAACATGGTTTTATTCCTTGCCAAAGCGCTATAGAGATATACAATAGAGTTCAAAGCTTCCACCAGAGTCCAACCTTTAAAAATGACTAAAAAAGTACATAATATAGGCAAGAAAACAACTCATGTTGGCTATCACGAGTCGAAACCATGAGAAGAGAAGTGGTTTCAACCATATCTAAACTAGGAACACAAAAGTAGGTAGTGGAATAGCTTGCCTCTAAAATTTAGAAACCAATTCATTCATCATCAAAAGCACTTGAAACTTGATGTATCTACCCTATGAGGTGTTTTTCATCCATATTTACATCAAATACATTCATTTACCTTGCATACATTTACCAAGGAATGAGGAAAAATTCAATTTCCAAGAAAACTAGGAAGAAAATGGAAATTTAAGCAGAACTGGCAAAATCAGTTTAATGCATAGCTCCATTTCAGGTCCAGTTTTGGAGGCTTTCCTGGTGTCCAAATCAGGTGCAAGTTGGCTTGTTGGAAAGCCTTGACTGTCTAGTTTATGGAACAATTTGATTTTTCTGATTTGGAGCTCATTTGCCCCTCAAAAATTTGATTCTCTCAAGACTGCTTCCTGTGTGGCAAAAATGGGGCAGGGAGGGCACTTTTTTGGTGTTTTTTTCCCTTTTGGTGACCAAGACATTGTCCAAATCTTCTCAATATTTCTGGGTTTACTTATTTTTCCATGTTGATTCCAAATATGCAGGCCATTTTGCAAATAGAGGTCCCCATCAAAAGCGGCACCTATTGCAAAACCCTATTTTTCAAATTTCAAAATTCAAAAATGACAAAAATTCCTCAAAATTTCCTGAAATTTGGCATGAGGGATCTTTGTTAGGTGCTTTTTTGGGCCAATGATGCTTCAGCCAATATCTTGAGTTTATCTTGCTCTTTCTTGTTCCTCAAAACTCTTCTTAGCTTGGCTTTTAGCCTCTTTGTCATTACATTACAAATCTTGTTCCGGGCTAGGTAGTGGTAGGCCATGTGGTGAAGCATCTTTTTCTCTTTGTTTGCCTTCTCAAGCAACGTCTCCAAGTGCATATTCAACTTCTCCAACAAATACTCCCGGTCATTCTCTATTTCTTGTTCAATGGAGGTCAACTTGACCTTTGCCCTCTTGGACCTTTGTCGGTTTTCTTTGATGATTTGTGTGGAGCGCTTGGAAGGTATGCTTTTTGAATAATAATCTAGAGGTTTTCTAATAAGTTTCCTAACCTTTTCTGCATTATAAGTCTAAAGAATAAAAGGGTTTTGATAAATTGTGTGAAAATGGACAAACGAAGCTCAATCACCAATAATCGATGTTTTCTATGCAGAAGGACGCGGAAACAGGGGATCATCGAGCAAAAACAAGAAGCAAAGGGAAAGCAACTGTTGTCCCATCGCTAGGGAACCGGATGCGGACGCGATCAAGTAAAATTAGAGCCGAATGATCCAGGAAAAGAATGTGGGACGCCAAGATTAGCGAATCCCTCAGGATCTCTGATCCTGAGGGATCACTGCTTTAGCTTATCTTTTGTATCTAGATATCTCCGTCATTTCTGTTATATAAAGATACCACGCCATTGAGCGTAGGGGGATCGATTATTGTAATTACATGATTCGGAACAGCTTTGAGCATTAAGTTTTGCTGAGACTTGATTTTGTGTATCTTTGTTAATGCAATCAATATAAAGAACTTTGTGTTCACTTCGTTTCTGCATCTGAAGTAGCTTCAAGCAGTGTACCATTGGTAGCCAAAGGCCCAGCTCCGACGGTCACTCGCTGTTGTATCATACGGTGATTGGTGTGGTTTGATTATTTCCTTTGTTTCAGCAATCTGATATATCTTTCATATGATAGACTATGCTTCTCAGTTAATCTCTGAATCTGAATAAGTTTCCTAACTCATGTCTCTGTGTTATATAAAGTGAATCTATTTGAATTGCATCCTGGTATTAGTACGACTGGTATCATCATTGGATTCATATAAAATAAGTGTTTGCGAGATTTGAAGACAATATCACTTTGTTCAGAAATAGTCACATCATACATTACTCTTGGATTGTTGTAATAGCTCAGAACGTGTGCATCCGTTTAAGTTTGCTGTTCCAATTGGGTTTGTTGTTCCATTGCGTTTACTGTTCCAATTGAGTTAGCTGTTCCATTTGATTGACGTTTCATGTTTGCTGTTCCAATTACTTATGCTGTTTATTCGATTACTGCTGTTCCATTTACCTATGCTGTTCCATTTAATTCCTGCTGTTCCATTTCATAATTGCTGTTCCATTTACTTTCGCTTATCTGCCTTTGTTGCTTTCGCGTGATAGCAGGCCTAAGACTGTCGTGAGCCCAGCAAGACGCTGCCTGACTCCCAGATCTATAAGCCCATGCTTTGGTTTCCTTCTTTATCAGTTTCTAAAGGGAAGGGTTATTGGTTCCGTACCCTTGACTGATCAAATTGATTTGTGTGATTTTATCCTTGAGTTGATTTAGTTACAGTTTAGTGTCTGTTTCCTTTCAATTCATTAGAGCACTATACTACCAAACATTACTTGGGCAAAACAGCCTCGGATTGAGTTACTCCTTGAAAGAACAAAACGATCACGGATTGACTTAATAATGTGGAATAATTGGTGGTGTGAGAGACCCTAGTTATCACTCTACATTTTGGCGCCGTTGCCGGGGAGGGGTAATAGCCATTTGTCCTTTATAGAGTAGTGCGCAAATCTGATAGGAGGGAGTTGGATTTTAAAAACGGAAGGTAAGAACCTGCGTACGGAGCATGTAAAAGCCCTGCTCCACCGTCCTCCCTCTCAGTAGAATTGCTGGTTGATAGGATTTGGTAGTTTTCCTAGAGTGTATGACTAAGAAGAAAGAGATAGAAAAGAATATCAAACCCCCAGTTAAAGCCAAAGGGTCGGTGACCCTTGGTAGAACAACTTTTATAGACAAAATCTATAAGAAAACTGAATCTCAGCCGTCGGTAGGTTTTAAAAGGGATAATTCTAAGCAGCCTTACCAGTTCCCTTCAGGCACAACATCACCATCTGGAGCCTTTGCTGAGAATCCACAGCCAGACTTAATGAACAGGACTATCAAGAAATTTTGAAAATTCTGGTGACAGAAAGGCTGCAGGAAGGGAACTTAAAGTAACCTTTGTGAAGGAGGAAGGGGGAAACAGGGGAATAAAGGAACCAGGTTGCCTTCTAGTGATAATTCAAATGTTTAAAACAGTCCAGATAAGGAGAGTGAGCTAGTTAATATTTTGAGGCACTCCATTTCCCTCAAATAGAAATTCCAGCTGTTAGAAATTCCAGATAAGGGAAGCATCGTTAAACCAACCCCTGCCAAGTCTGTCCCTCCCCAACCTAGGAACACCCTCCTAGAAATCCCGGAAGGATATTGGCACGTATTTGATCCCATGGCGCAGAATCAACCAAATACCCAAACCACTACCTTACAGTACCCTATAGTAGACTTTACTGTGAATGCACCGATGAAGGCAATTCCGCTCCAACACATCCCAACATTTCATGGGCTCACATCAGAGGACCCTGATGCATTTTTATTCGAGTATGATGTGTTATGCAGAGGGTATGATTACACCACTGACCCCCAAAAACTTAAACTGTTCCCCTCTACTTTGAAAGGGGCAGCTCTGAGATGGTTTATGGGTTTAGGTGGGGGAGTCATAAACAACTGGGAAGAGATGAAGGAAGCCTTCCTCAAGAAATACCAGGATTACTGTAGGTCAAGGGAACTGAAGGGATGAGATTTCCATGACGGCCAAACCAAAATGATTGAAACCTTAGAAGAATATTGTGGAACGCTTCCAATATAACTTACAAAGATCCCCTTATGCCTCATTACCTCTGCCTGACAATGTGCTAAAAAACGCATTAATTAGAGGTATGAAAGAACATGGATTGAGACATTAAATATCATGGGAAAAGGGGATATTTACCAAGAAAACTTTGCTGATATTATTAAGTTATGCATCAGGAGCTCAAGGGGTAGCACAAGAATAAAACCAACAGAATATGACCGGTTTATTAGAGATAACAAAATTCCAACAGATGGGGTAACAAGTGTAGAGCTTGGGAATTTATTAGAAAATTTCAAAACTGACATTTTAGGGACATTAACTACACAGCTTGATATTGTGCAGGCCAGACAAAAGCAGATGGAGGAAGAGCAAAATCTGGCAATCTTTTGCCCCCGATGCAGAAAAAAACACAGCCACAAAGAATGTCCACTAAATTCAATCCAAGCATGTGGTATCTGTACAAAAGAACACCCTACTGAAAGCTACCCCTCACTCCCCGGATTGAAGGCGATATACAAAGAAGCAGAAGAGGAACCAGAGCCTGCATACTTTGTTAACCAGCGTCACCAATGGCAACCTAAGCAACCAGGTATGTTTTCAGACCCAACCTCTTCTTTTCAACCCCCACAGTATAATACTCAGCAATATGGTATATGGCAAAATCAATCTGCACCCCCATTTCCAAATTGGCCATCACAACCATTTCCCTCTTCAAACCCATGGATGAATCAAGCAAACCAATTCGGTTGGCCAAACTTTCCCTATGCCCCACCACACTGGCAAAGTAATTCATATCCCCCCCAGTGGATTCCCCCTACTCCACAAGGTTCACCCTGGCAGACCAATTGGCCAAGAACGACATATCAATCAACAGGAACTATCCCACTCGCTCAACCAAATCTGCCAGCATTACAACAAAACCCCCAGTCTAATTTGAGACCGCAACTCCCAGCCCAACCCAACCCCAATCCTAACAATAGGCCAATTCAATCTATCCAAATTTTAGACACATTAGAAATTGGACCTGACCTAAAGGAGTGCAATGATCTTCAGCTAAGATCTGGACGAATAATAGAAACAGAGGGAGACAAAACAATCCGCATCGAAGATCAGTTACCAATAGAACAACCTCCACAACAGAAGGATGAAAATAAAGAGCAAAACGATAGACAACCAAGTACATCCTCTCCTCCTTTCCCAGAACGATTAATCATATCTCGACCTATGCGATCTCCAGACTTTGACATTCTGGGAGAGTTACAAAACCTGTATATAAAGATTCCATTCCTCCAAGCCATACAAGATATTCCTATATATGCAAAAACCATAAAGGAATTGTGCATCAAAAAATCGAGGAATACAAATACTAACCCCAGAGTCCAAGTAGTTGGTACCTTATCCGACCTATTATCAGGAAAAGAGGCACCTATTAAATATGAAGATCCCGGGAACCCAATTGTAACTGTCCAAATCTATGGTCAAACCCTGACCAACGCTCTAGTTGACCTGGGAGCTGCAATCAACATTTTGACAACCTCCACCTGCCAAAAGCTTGGCATCATGTCAGTAGAACCTACCTCTACTCTTTTAGAATTGGAAGATCGATCTGTAGTTCGACCAGAAGATACTTTGTATGATGTCATGGTTTCCGTAGATTCCAGGGAGTATCCCACAGATTTCCTGGTAATTAATCCTAAAACCCGACTAGATGGACATCCGTTAATCCTAGGCAGACCCTGGCTTGCTACTGCCGATGCCTACATTGGCTGCCGGCAAGGCAACATGACTATAACTAAAGGATCAGATGTCAAAAATTTAATTTTATATCCGCCAGCACAGCCAAGCCTGCCAATGATTAAAACTAACCCTTATCCTGTGTCATATTTTACTAACAATATCAGATCTCCACTAACTATACATAAGGCTTTAGATTTTAAAGATCAAACAGAAGACGACGCCATCAACAATTTTATTAGTCAAACCGAAGTTAGAGCACATATGCAGTGTTCTATGATAGAAACAACATTTGAAGGTGACTTGGAAGAAGATCCTTTAAAAGATCCACATGACCAAACAATACCAGTAACCGTTATGGCCAATAGCAAAGTAGTGGAAATTGAACCTAGTAAAACTATGAACATTAACGCCAATCTTACAATAGATCAAGAAACAAAGCTTGTTAAAGTGTTGCAAAAATACAAAAATGCATTCGCATGGGATTACCCTGACATGAAGGGGATTGATCCTCAATTATGCACCCATCACATCTATATAGAGAAAGATGCAAGACCTGTCCATCAGCCACAGAGAAGACTCAACCCTCACCTAAAAGAGATAGTAAAAGACGAACTTCAGAAACTCTTAGATGTTAACTTTATTTATCCTATCTCTGACAGTAAATGGGTCTCTCCCTTGGTGGTGGTACCCAAGAAAAATGGAAAATGGAGGATCTGCGTGGATTACAGGGAGTTAAACAAGGCTACACAGAAGGACCACTTTCCCCTCCCATTCATAGACCAAGTATTGGACACGTTAGCAGGGAAATTTTTTTTCTCTTTTCTGGATGGCTTCAGTGGATATAACCAAATCCAAATTGCCCCTGAAGACCAGGATAAAACTACCTTTA
>APFE030244115.1:279521-301269 GCA_000404065.3 Pinus taeda
CAATGGAGTCCCCAGCGGAGTCGCCAATTTGTCATGCGGAAAGAGTTAATCTTGCGGACAAAAACAACCTCCCTAGAAGCCTAAGACTTTCTAGTGACAAACAAGACAATTAGGAGCAATCCTTCTCTAAACATGCATTATCATATGAGAAACCAAGTGTTTTTCGATCCTACCTGAAGTCCAACGCTGTTGTAGTAGTCTAGCCTCGTCGATCCAGATGAGCTCCTCCTTCACTTCGAAACCTGCATACACTAAAAATCAAACGATTACATAACACCTGAATATCTCATAAAACAAAACATATTCAACATATAGACCAAGGAGTATATGAAACAATTCATTAACAACAAATCATTGAGAAGAATGGACTTATTTGTATTAAGGAAACAAAAGAAACCATTACAACCTGAGCCTTGGTGTTGTGCAAGTTCCTCCAGGGGTCCAGCAAGAGTTTTCCTCTACTTTGACAAGCTCACCCACTTCCAAATGAAACAAGAAAGGATGGTAATCTCTCCTAACAAGCTTCTACAAGGAAGTCTCTTAATTCCAGCAGCATCTACCCTTTGGAATGTTCAGCTTTCAACCTCCCCTCCTTTGGCCCAATGCCTGTATTTATAGTGTTCTAGAGGAAGTTATTCAGGTCCAACATCAATGGGATACTCCCTCTTTTGGATGGGGTAGCTCCTCTCTTGATAGGATAAGTTCCTCTATCATAGGGATGCATGAACCATCTGGAGGCGCTCAATACACGTCAAACACTCTTCTAGAAAGCTCTAGAAGTGACCACAAGTAACTTTTTTAAGATGAACTCGCGCCTTTTGACCTTTACAGGAGTACGCACCCATCCCTTGACTTACAGAGCGTACAAGTATGCAGGTACAATGGGCTTGGGATGCGTACACGCAGGCAAGGTAGAGAGAACCTGTGTACCCAGAGATAAACATGATTTTTATTGACTTTCTCTCTTTCTTGAAGTTTGACATGGAGAGCAGAGGTATTAGGCTTGACAAGGAGGATAATATGACTACTGATGGAGACATATTAACTGCAGATAGTCACGGTGACAATTTTTAGTGTAACAGGTATGACAGATGAAGAATGGAACCTTAACGATAGAAAGGTACTTAGAACAGTACAATTGTGCCTCACAGCATCGATCACCTACAACATTCTGAAGGAAACAATGACAGAGGGTTTGATTAAGACGTTGGAAAAACTATATGAAAAACCCTCAGCCTCAAACAAGGTATTTCTTATGAAACGGTTATTTAATCGGAAGGTGGATCTATTGTTGACCATTTAAATGATTTTGATACTATTACAAGTCAGTTCAGTTCTGTAGGGTTAAAATTTGATGATGAAGTTAGAGCTCTGTTATTCTTGTGCTCATTGCCAGAAAGTTGGAATGGCTTAGTAATGGCCATTAGTAACTCTGTTTCTGGATCTAGTACTTTAAATTTTAATGATGTTGTCGGTGCTATCCTTAGCGAGGAAATGCGACGAAAAAGCTCAGGTGAGACATCGAGTAATGCTTTAAGTGTAGAGTTTAGGGGAAGAAAAATGGAAAGAGGAAAGAGCTCAGGATATTGTAGTAAATCAAGGAAAGGTCAAGTGGCATGGAAGAGAATGCCGATGCTATGGATATAGATCAACCAAACAAGAAGCATCGCATGTTATCATGCTCCAGATCTAGATCAAGGCCTCCTGGTGAAGTCACCCCAGGCGAGGGTTTCAAGGACGCATCTCAGAAATTAAAGGAAATTAAACTTGGAAAGAAGGCAACAAAGAAACAAAACAAGGATGCCCGCAATTGAGAGAGGATGGGTCATAATAACAGTAGCAATAAAAAAATAATAATAATAATAATTAAGTCAAAATTATTGCATGTAAATGGGCATACTACTGTAAGACCTAGTAAGGCATGTGTACTCCTCGGTAATCACTAGTAAAGTCTGGGTTAGACCTAGGTGATAGGGGGGAAGTCGGGTTAAAAATACCACAGGTAAAAACTCTGAGGGGGAAAGGGCTAGAGTGAGCGGGATTGTCTCACTTAGCAGGTTTGGTTGGAGTTAGTCAAGGAACCCCATGTCAAGTTTAAGGGGGGAATTGTTAGATAAACTTGACTCGGGATAGATTCAAAGTTGACAAAATAAAAATTGATGGTTTTGGGGCACATGGTATTGTGCACCATAGTATTCTGCCCATGGTATTATATGTAATGGAGCTTATAAAAGGCTGGAAGGACTTCATTGTAATGCAGGCCTGGAGGTGAGTGGTGAAGGCTCACTTGGTCAGATTGGCCAGGGTTTTGGCCAATGCTAATGAGATATCATTAGGTTTGGTTTTTCCTCGGATTTAGGGTTTTCCCGGATAAACATGTGTGTTTATGTGTGTATGGTTGTTGCTGATTATTTTTATATTTATTCCTTTCAATAATTATTTATGTTATACAATAAATTTCTTAACAACTGGTATCAAAGCCGAAGGTCTATTTAGCTGATAAACTCATAGGAAAGAAGGGTACCTTGTTCGAGTGGGAGCAATGGCGGAAGATGGTAAGTTTAGGGTCGAGAAATTTAACGGCAAAAATTTCTCGCTGTGGAAGATGCAGATGGAAGATTATTTGTATCAGAAAGATCTGTACCTACCATTGGGTGGAAAAACAAAGATGCCGATGGGTATTACAGATGAAGAATGGAACCTTCTCGATAGAAAGGCACTAGAAACAGTACGGTTGTGCTTCGCAGTGTCAGTCGCCTTCAAAATTTCGAAGGAAACAACGAAAGAGGGTTTGATTAAGGCGTTGGCAAAACTATATGAAAAACCCTCGGCCTCAAACAAGGTATTTCTTATGAAACGGCTATTTAATATGAAGATTTCGGAAGGTGGATCTATTTCAGACCATTTAAATGATTTTAATATTGTTAAAAGTCAGTTAAGTTCTATAGGGGTAAACTTTGATGATGAAGTTAGAGCTATGTTATTCTTGTGTTCATTGCCAGAAAGTTGGAATGGTTTAGTAATGGCCATTAGTAACTCTGTTTCTAGATCTAGTACTTTAAAGTTTGATGATGTTGTTGATGCTATCCTTAGCGAGGAGATGCGACAGAAAAGCTCTGATGATACATCAGGTAATGCTTTAAGTGCAGAGTTTAGGGGAATAAAAATGGAAAGAGGAAAGAGCTCAGGATATTGTAGTAAATCAAGGAAAGGTCAAGTGGCGTGGAAGAGAATGCTAATGCTATGGATATAGATCAACCAAACAAGAAGCATTGCATGTTATCACGCTCCAGATCCAGATCAAGGCCTCCTGGTGAAGTCACCCCAAGCGAGGGTTTCAAGGACTCATCTCAGAAATTAAAGGCAATTAAACTTGGCAAGAAGGCAGCAAAGAAATGAAACAAGGATGCCTGCAATTGAGAGAGGATGGGTCAGAATAGCAGCAACAATAAACAAAAAAAAATTAATGAGGTCAAAATTATTGCATGTAAATGGGCATACTACTGTAAGACTTGGTAAGGCATGTGTACTCCTCGGTAATCACTAGTAAAGTCTGGGTTAGACCTAGGTGATAGGGGGGATTTCGGGTTAACAATACCCTGGGTAAAAACTCTGAGGGGGGTAAGGGCTAGAGTGAGCGGGATTGTCGCACTTAGCAGGTTTGGCTGGAGTTAGTCAAGGAACCCCAAGTCAAGTTTAAGGGGGGAATTGTTAGATAAACTTAACTTGGGATAGAGTCAAAGTTGACTAGATAAAAATTGATGGTTTTGGGGCACATGGTATTATGCACCCATAGTATTCTGCCTGTGGTATCATATGTCATGGAGCTTATAAAATTTTGGCAGGACTTCATTGTAATGTGGGCCCAGAGGTGAGCGGTGAAGGATCCTTTGGTCAGATTGGCTAGGGTTTTGGCCAATGCTAATGAGATATCATTAGGTTGGGTTTTTCCCCAGATTTGGGGTTTTCCCAGATAAACATGTCTATTTATGTGTGTATGGTTGTTGCTAATTATTTTTATATTTATTCCTTTCAGTAATTATTTATGTTATACAGTCAATTTCTTAACAGCACTAGAGTTTCCAGATGTGTCTCAACTCATGAATGATCCAATTCTTCATTCACCATACTAGCCTCTGGTTCCGTCCAATATCCCAAGTGATTGTCCCAAGTTCGATGGGAAAGCAAAAGAAGATCCTCAAGCCCATGTGATGACATATCACCTCTGGTGCTCTTCAAATTCCTATGTTGATGATTCTATTTGTCTCCCTCTTTTCCAACCAACCCTTAGAGGTGTTGCAGCCAAGTGGTACATCAAGCTCCCTCAAAGTACTTGCCATGACTTCAACTCTTTAGCCATGGATTTCCTCAGGCATTTCCAGTTGCCAGTTCGCTATGAAACTGACACATATTTGCTTACATCACTCAAGCAAGATACTACGACACACATCTCTGATCACATCCATGAATGGAGATGTAGAAATTTCTTGATCAAATTTGAGATTGTTGATCAGTTGCTAACGAAATGGTTTGCCAAGTCATTAGTTGCTCCAATTGCTCGCGATATAACTATGGGTGGATGCGTTACCGAAGAACAAGCCATTGCTCATGCCTAGTACTTAGACCTCGTTTATTCTCAGTCTAGCACTTTGTATGAGTTATTAATTGATGCTTTGTGGCCATCATCTGATCTAATGACATCGAAGTCACAAGCTACACCTCCTATTGATGGAGTAATTGGTTCAGTGTCCCAGACCCCTGCAAAACCTTCTTCCAAACAGAAGTCAGTCTCAAACACTGCTTCCAATAGTTCCTCCTAGAATCCACCTGGCCCTAGTAAAACCTCAGAGGTCCACGTTGTCTAGTCTAACACAGTGGAAAAATCCTCGAAAGGTAAGTGTTAGTGTCAGTCAGTTTAGCCTGTCACTAGTGATCAAATATGCTCTTACAAGGTGTTGTTAGGGTGTCAAGTCAAATTTTTGTCATTTCATTGAGTCTTCAAATAAAAATTTGGTCATTGGTTATCGTGTGTAGGTCACTGCTGCTCCCTTCACTTACCAATGGTACTCATCACTCATCATGGTCATTGTCTTCTTTATGGTAGCATATCTTCATTTAAGTGTCTTGCGTCATGAAATGGTTAAATTCCTCATTTTAGGTCATGGTCTAGGGTTTCACTCCATGTGTCATCACGATACCATATGTTTCCCAAAGCATTTCCATCATGTGATTAAGTAGGTAAATGGAGTTAGCAGCTTAGGGAAAGAAAAATAAAGGTAATGGTAATGTTTTATTTCAAATAAGACAATGTTGCAGTACACTACCTCGCCTCATCATTCCTCATAGGGACATGTTTGATTCAAAATATGGTTCTCACAAAATGGAGACTAATTTTACAAATTTGAAAGAGTTTTTCGTCCATTATATTCCAAGGAACAAAAAACTCCCATTTATGCACAGGTGTTGTGATTTGAAAGAAATGCCCCAAATACACTTGCTATGGGAGTGTTGCTTCACTTCTGGACAACTTGCGTTCAAGAAAGTTTTTCAGGGGTTTTGAGCAACTTTTGTCAGTGCTTGAGGACTCTATTGTGTAGCAAACATCCTAATATTTCCAATGGTACCTTCAGCTTGTGATTTGGATTAGTGGAAGGCATCTAAACGTAATATGCAAGTTGAAGATGCGCTCTTGTCAGAGAAACACTAAGTTTTTGGAGTGACCTTGGGAAAATAAATTTGTCTCCCTCATGAAGTGTCCAAATTACATGCTTGAGGTGTCCATCGTATATCATAATTCAAGAGCTTTCCAACGAGCTATCAAGCTTTGGAACTACACGTAGGAACACTTTGCTGCGCGTAGGACAAAGTGCCCAGAAATCCTTCAAAACTCTCCCAAATCTCAATTTTTCACTTGCAAGCTTGATTTTATTGACTTCTAAGCTAAGGAACAAGCAAGTACACCATCATCCTCCATCTTTTTCTTTCCCAATTTCATCTCATGTCAATGATTCTTCAAGTTAGGGATTGTAGCAAAATTTGCATGGGAAATGTTAGGGTGAAAATGGCCATCATTATTTTTAGTTTTCAAAACATGTAAGATGATATCCTACACCTACATACATGTTTAGTGAGCCATTTTGACCATTTTACCCACTCCAAACAAAGTTTAAAGACTCAAAAATCAAAACCCTAGCTCATTCCTAGAGGTTTTTGGGCAAATCTCATCATAAACCCTGTTGTTCCCACCTACAAGCAAATCATTTTTCCATTGTTTCTCCACTTATTTTCATCATATTTCAAAGTCATATCACATTTCCCAAGACCCCTCCCATCATTTTGAAAAAATCCACCTTCACATCACTTCATTTCCATTCATACCTCACAGTTTATTTTTCATTCAAATGGAGGTGGGGTCATCTAGCAAAACAGTGGAGAAGACTCGACTATCCAAACCTGAGGTGACTAAAGTGTATAAGAAGGGCCAGAGGCTTGTGTTTTCTTCTCACAGAGAGAAAGGGGACAAGCCTTCTTCATCAAAAAAGCAAGAACTGGCAGCAAAGGAGAAAGACACAGTTGAGCATGAGTTTGAACTGGTCGATTCAGAGGCTAAGGATCATACTTCAAACATGCGACAAATAAACAAGGATAAGGACTGTCAAATCAAGGAGCTAGCAATCAATTTGGAAAGAGCAAAATATGTCATATCATTCCTTGAACAAGAAGACAGTCAAATCAGAGCAAAGGAGTTGATCCTAGGAAAGGAAAAATCCAAGTTATTGTAGCAAGTCGGCAAAGGTAAGGAGATCATGAAATCAAGCGAGCTTGAAGAAGAAAAGGGGAGAGGAAAAATAAAAATCCCAAGAACAGGAGGCCTCAAGAAATCTTTGCAAGAGGAACAAAAACAAATTCTGCTTAATGAGGATCTTGACCTAGAAGATAGGATCGCCCTAAAGGTTCATCAAGGCAAGGAATATTGGCTTAAAAGGGTGAATGAACACTTGGAGAAGCTCCTTGAGAAGGAAAATAGAGACAATCAATTGCTCAGACACATGGCACATCACTATCAAGGTCAAAACATGATCGCCAATGTGAAGGTAAAACACTTGAAAACAAGCTCAAGGAGGCCAAAAAAGACCAAAAGGATGAGGGAAACTTGGAGATTCTTTCTGAAGCATTTGTGAAGCTATAAAAAACCTATTTTTACACCTTCCCTTCAATTTTGAGCAAATTCTGAGCATTTTGAGCATTTTGAGAAATTTTGGTCTAAGTTCAGAAATTCAGCTGCTCCAGAAGCGTGCTTTTTCCTCAGGCCTCCATTTGAGGAAAGGTCTACATTTTTGGAAAGGTCTTGACATCCTCTAAAAATAAATTTTCCCATATTTTGCAGAGGTGGCTTAGCTTTTGAGAAAAATGCAAACAAATTGGCAAAAAACTAGCATTCTGGACCATTTTTTGACAGCCGCTGCGCTTCTAGAGCGACCTTGGAAGAATGGATTTTTGAAGGTCTTCCCATGCTCCCAATTCCGAAATTGAACCTGTTTTGGAAACTAGACTTGAAGGGCTAGTTGACTGTTCTCTCAGATTTTCATTTTGACCCATGGAAGGCATCTCAAAGTCGGCGTTGCGCTTCTGCACTTTCTGTGTTTTTATTTGTGAAATTTTAGTGTGTAAAATTTCTAATTTCTAGTCTGACTTGGTCAAAGTCAAGATTATCTATGTAATGGCACAAGTTACGAGGCTAGGTGATGTAGGCATGAATAAGTGTATATCATAGGTTGCTTTTTATGTTTATTAGGCCTCATAAAAGAAGCAAACTCCTAATCAAACTCTTCATGAGGTGTTTGAGTTGCACCTTCTCATTCTCACCTGTTGGTTGAGAGATTCTTGGAGTCAGTTTCTCCACCAAGGAATTCGACTCCTGAAGGTGGGAAAGTGGTCTAGGAGAGTCTATAAGTACTATTTCACTTCAGGAGAAGAGGGTTGAACTTTTTGTGAAGGAGGCTTGCATTGTAATAATCTTTCAGCGAATACAGATACAGGTTGCAACTATTTCCAAGGAACTCTAGCCCAGTGAGTTCATGGTGCTTGTACTTCATTCTTTTTGTTTCCTCATGGTCTAAACATATTTATCTACATTATATCTCTTCTTTCTATGAATTCCTTGTGATAAAATATTCAGAATTCTTGTTTTTCAAGCTCTGTTATCTAGTTTTCATAGTCATTTGTTTTGTCTTCCTAAGTTAATGAAATCATGTTTATTTATGCTCATTAGTTTCTTCCACCATATATACTCTGTACTACACTGAAAAATACTCAAATTACACCATGGATTTTGATATCTAGCTCCTTCTTATGTTTGCTCCTGCATTCCCATAGCCTAGAACTACTTGTGGCTCCAAACCCTAAGTTCAACAAATCCTTAAAAACCAAATTTTCACAAACAAAAAAAATACACATACCTAGCCTAAAATTCATTTGCTTTAAATTCATATCACTAATAAGAGACTTAGAGAGATCCCTTTCACGCTCAGTAGGGCTAGCTACTGAGCTGAAGTGGTTTGAGTTTACCCTTATCAATTTCCTTTTCAACCTAGGAGATTGTAAGGACTAACATTTTTGGTGCCGCTATCGGGGAACGAAAGATCATATCCTCCCCGGGAAAGAATGACAAGGATCATATCTGATTGTTGATGGTTAACAATGATCAGACACAAGAAAGGTTGTGCATCTTTCACCTAGCGACTCCAGTGTCGAAGAATCCAAAGGTTTAGAATTTTCATGGCGACTCCACTGTTCAAAAATCAGTAGTTTGAAGAACTTCTTGGTGTCTTAATTATTTTCAATATGGATTCCACTGCTCGAAGGTATGCTCCTATGAATCGAGCTCATATTCCTGGTTTTCTGAATCGAATTCCTTGCATAGATTGGCAAACTAATTTGCCTAAATTCATAGATGGAAACGAGGATGAGGCTATTCTTCATCTAATCAAATTTCATTGGCATATACATAAGCTTGGGACTAAGTTTCATGAGGATTGTTTGATGAAAATGTTTATGGCTACCCTAGAAGGAAAAGCAAGATCATGGTATGAAGGATTGAAGCCATGTAACTTATTCTCTCTTAAGGAATTCCACACAACATTCTTTGAGTTTTATGGAAGATATCATCATTCATTCTTGTTGTTCAAAGATTGTTGTGAATCATGTGAAAACTTCATTCAATACCTTGAAGAAACTTTTGGTGATGAAGAATGTCTAGATTATGAGATCATAGACGCCCTTTATGAATATTCTTCCCAACAAAAAATAACAGAGATTAGCTGCTTTGATACAAAGGATCATTCACAACACACATTAACTCCTTCTTTGCTTGAAGATGAAACAGAGCTGCATCCTAACAGTCAAGAAGAAATTGTTCCAAGTGAGAATTCTAAAATTGCATGTACAGAAAACTTAAGCAGTGAACCATCTAATGACAATGATCATCTATTTTGCAAGGAAATAGTGAACAAGGAATTCTTTCCCTTGATTTTTGTGGTAGTCAAATTGATATTCTTCTTGTTGAAGCACATGAGGAATCAAATATTCTTGAAGTGGTTGCTGCATTTAATGTTTTCCATGAGCATCCAAAACCTTGTCTTTTGGATGAGAGGTATAAAGATATTCATTCACTTGTTCTTTCAGATTGTTCTTTCTCTTAGGTTTTATTTCAAGATCATGTTTTTGAAGACCAAGATGAGGTTTCTGATGAAACGTATGAACAAGGATCTATAGACACTCACCACTCATATGTCTCTCCAACCCATCCATTTTCTGAAGCACTATTTCAAGGGCAGATTCATGCAAATCATAATTTTAAATTGGCATGTGTGAAGGTTTTGGACAATGTAATTATGGTAGAGAATAATCATCAAACATTACAAGCAGATTATGAAGAGGAGAGTAGAGATAAAGAAGAGGTTTTTTTAGAGCCACTTGCACAAGATGGTCTTCCTCCAGATTCAGAAAATGAAGAGTGTGCTTGTATTTCTTTTGACTTTCAAGATATGCTAATGTTCCAGATTATTATAGACCCTATTGCCAATTTGTTGCAGCCATCTGGAAAGATGAATTTTCTTGTATTAATGGATCATGAGAACATATTCAGTGGACACTCGTAGTTCCCTAGCTTTTGTTTGTTCTACCTGCTCAAGGAAAGTACAAGAAAAATTCAAGTAAGTAGCCACTTGCTGGATTGGTTACACTAGAGGGATCATTACACATGATTGCATATACATATTCAGCAGGTGAGCGGATATCATTAGGAATTGAAGCCCGAGGTGAAGGCCCTAAGATCCTGATGGTCTGTTGCCATAAGTAAGTTCAG
Organism: Pinus taeda; assembly: GCA_000404065.3. Classification (NCBI taxonomy): domain Eukaryota; kingdom Viridiplantae; phylum Streptophyta; class Pinopsida; order Pinales; family Pinaceae; genus Pinus; species Pinus taeda. The sequence continues at coordinate 289,888 of APFE030244115.1, forward strand.
TCAGTATGTTTTATATAGTCAAGTCAGTCGGTTAGTCAGCCAGTTTTCAGTTTGAGTTTAGTCTTTGCATTATGACTCCATCCCAATGGATAAGGCTACTTGGTCTATGGTGTTCTTGAAACCTACAAGGAGCTACCATCCCCAGTTGGAGCCAATGTTAGTGTTAGCCAGTTCAACCTGTCACGAGTGATCAAATATGCTCTTATAAGGTGTTGTTAAGGTGTCAAGTCAAATTATTGTCATTTTAGTGAGTCTTCAAATAAAAATTTAGTCATTGGTTATCATGTCTAGGTCACTGCTGCTCCCTTCACTTACCCATGTTCCTCATCATTCATCATGGTCATTGTCTTCTTCGAGGTATTATATCTTCATTTAAGTGTCTTAGGTCATGAAATAGTTAAGTTCCTTATTTTAGGTCATGGCCGAGGGTTTCACTCCATGTGCCATCATGATACCATATGTTTCCAAAAGCATTTCCATCATGTGATTAAGTAGGTAAAGGGAGTTAGCAGCTTAGGGAAAGAAAAATAAAGGTAACGGTAATGTTTTATTTCAAATAAGACAATGTTGCAGTACACTACCTCACCTCATCGTTCCTCATAGGGACATGTTTGATTTAAAATATGTTTCTAACAAAATGGAGACTAATTTTACAAATTTGAAAGAGGTTTTCATTAATTATAGTCAAAGCAACAAAAACCTCCTTTTGTTTATGTACAAGTGTTGTGATTTGAAAAACACGCCCCAAATACACTTGCAACGAGAGTGTTGCTTCACTTCTGGACAGCTTGACTTCAAGATAGTTTTTCAAGTGTTTTGAGTAGGTTTACTCAGTGCTTTAGGACTCTATTGTGTATCGGACATCCTAAGATTTCCAATGGTACCTTCAGCTTGTGATTTGGATTAGTGGAAGTCATCCAAAAGTAATATGCAATTTGGCAATGCACTCTTGTCAGAGAAACCCTGAGTTTTTGGAGTGACCTTGGGAAAATCAAATTGTCTCCCTCATGGAGTGTCCAAATTACATATGTTAGGTGTCCATCATATAGCCGACTTCAAGAATTTTCCAACGAGCTATCAAGCTCTCAATTTGGAGCCGTTTAAGGCCTCCAAACGTGGTTTGGAATATGGCGCTATGCTTCTGTGAACTGCATTGCGCTTTGGCACTACGCGCAGGACAGAGTGCCTAGAAATCCTTCAAAACTCTCCAAAATCTCAATTTTTCATTTGGAATCTTGATTTTACTGACTTCTAAGCTAAGGAGAAAGCAAGTAAACCATCATCCTCTATCTTTTGTTTTCCCAATTTCATCTCATGTCAATGATTCTTCAAGATAGGGTTTGTAGCAAAATTTGCACGGGAAATGTTAGGGTGAAAATGGCCATCATTATTTTTAATTTCCAAAACATGTAAAACCATATACTACACTAGCATACATGTTTAGTGAGCCATTTTGACCATTTTACCCACCTCTAAACAAATTTTAAAGACTCAAAAAGAAAAACCCTATCTCATTCCTAGAGGTTTTTGGGCAAATCTCATCATAAACCCTGTTGTTCCCACCTGCAAGCAAATCATTTTTCCATTTTTTCTCCACTTATTTTCATCATATTTAAAAGTCATCTCACATTTCCCAAGATCCCTCCCATCATTTTGTCAAAATCCACCTTCACGTCACTTCATTTCCATTCATACCTCACAGTTTATTTTTCATTCAAATGGAGGTGAGGTCATCTAGCAAAATAGTGGAGAAGACTCAACTATCCAAACCTGAGGTGACTAAAGTGTATAAGAAGGGCCAAAGGCTTGTGTTTTCTTCTCACAAAGAGAAAGGGGCCAAGCCTTCTTCATCGTCAAAGCAGGAACCGGAAGCAAAGGAGAAAGACACAATTGAGCTTGAGTTTGAACTAGTTGATTCAGAGGCTGAGGATCATACTTCAAATATGTGAAAAACAAATAGGGATAAGGACTATCAAATCAAGGAGCTAGCAATCAATTTGGAAATACCAAAATATGTCATATCATTCCTTGAACAAGAAGACAGTCAACTCAAAGCAAAGGAGTCGATCCTAGGAAAGGAAAAATCCAAGTTAATACGGCAAGTCGGCAAAGGTAAGGAGATCATGAAATCAAGAGAACCTGAAGCATAAAAGGGGAGAGGAAAAAGGAAAAGCCCAAGAACAAGTGGCCTCGAGAAATATTTGCAAGAGGAATAAGAAAAAAATCTGCTTAATGAGGATCTTGACCCAGAAGATAGGATCGCCCTAGAGGTTCATCAAGACAAGGAATATTGGCTTAATAGGGTGAATGAACACTTGGATAATCTCCTTGAGAAGGAAAACAGATACAATCAATTGCTCAGACACATGGCACATCACTATCAATATGAAAACATGATTGCCAATGTGAAGGTAAAACAACTTGAAAACAAGCTCAAGGAGGCCAAAAAAGACCACAAGGATGAGGGAAATTTGGAGATTCTTTCTGAAGCATCCGTGAAGCTATAAAAAACCTATTTTTACACCTTCCCTTCAATTTTGAGCAAATTCTGAGCATTTTGAGCTTTTTGAGAAATTTTGGTCTAAGTTCAAAAATTCAGCTGCTCCAGAAGCGCGCTTTTTCCTCAGACCTCCATTTGAGGAAAGGTCTACATTTTTGGAAAGGTATTGACATCCTCTAAAAATCCATTTTCCCGTGTTTTGCATAGGTGGCTTAGTTTTGGAGAAAAATGCAAAAAATTGGCAAAAAACTAGCATTCTGGACCATTTTTTGACAAGCGCTGCGCTTCTAGAGTGACCTTGGGAGAATGGATTTTTGAAGGTCTTCCCATGCTCAAAATTCAAAAATTCAAACTGTTCTACAAACTCGGCTTGAAAGACTAGTTGGCCATTCTCTCAGATTTGAATTTTGACCCCTGGAAGGCACCTCAAAATCAGCTCAAAGTCGGCACTGTGCTTCTATACTTTCTGTGTTTTTATTTGCAAAATTTCATTGTGTAAAATCTCTAATTTCTAGTATGACTAGGTCAAAGTCAAGATTATCTATGTAGTGGCACAATTTACGAGGCTAGGTGATGTATGAATGAATAAATGTATACCATAGGTTGTTTTTGATGTTTATTAGGCCTCATAAAAGAAGCAAACTCCTAATCAAACTCTTCATGAGGTGTTTGAGTTGCACCTTCTCATTCTCACCTATTAGTTGAGAGAATCTTGGAGTCAATTTCTCCACCAAGGAATTCGACCCCTGAAGGTGGGAAAGTGGTCTAGGAGAGTCTATAAGTACTATTTCACTTCAGGAGAAGAGGGTTGAACCTTTTGTGAAGGAGGCTTGCATTGTAATCATCTTTCAGCTAATACAAATACAGATTGCAGCTATTTTCAAGCAACTCTAGCCCAGTGAGTTCATGGTGCTTGTACTTCATTCTGTTTGTTTCCTCATGGTCTAAACATCTTTATCTACATTATATCTCTTCTATCTATGAATTCCTTGTGATAAAATATTCATAATTCTTTTTTTTCAAGCTTTGTTATCTGGTTTTCATAGTCATGTGTTTTGTCTTCCTAAGCTAATGAAATCATGTTTATTTATGCTCATTAGTTTCTTGCACCCTATATATCCTTTGTACTACATTGAAAAATACTCAAATTACACCATGGCTTCTGATATCTAGCTACTTCTTATGTTTGCTCCTACATTCCCACATCCTATACCTACTTGTGGCTCCAAACCCTAAGTTCAACAAATCCTTAAAAAACAAATTTTCACAAATAAATAAATACACATACCTAGCCTAAAATTATTTTGCTTTAAAGTCATATCAATGATAAGAGACTTAGAGATATCCCTCTCATGCTCAGGAGGGCTAGCTACTAAGCTAAAGTGGTTTGAGGTTACCCTTGTCGATTTCCTTTTCAGCCTAGGAGATTGTAAGGACTAACAATAAGAAGAAAGGCAAAGGCAAGGGTAAAGTTGATTCCCCAAAATAGGGTCCTTCTAAGTCATCCACTAGTGATTCTTCACAACAGAAGCCTAAGTATCCATGCCTCATTTGTGAGGAGGATCACTACACTAAGGATTTTCCCCGATGGTCCAAAGTTAGTCGTTTGCTCAAAGGGACCCCAGTTGTCCTGAAAGAGTCGTTTTTATCTCAGAAAACTCAAATGGTAGACCAACCTCAATCATCTCCTTCCTCAGGATCTCAAGTTTTCATGATGAGTACGCCTATTAATGTGGTTAATAGATCAAAATATTATCAAACTCCTACTCTGAAAGCCAGGAAAGAGAAAGAGGCCACCCCTTCTTCTTCTGCCCCAAGTTCTGGCCCTCTTCATATTGAGTGCCCTAACCCTGATTCTGCCATTCGACCACCTTCTCGAGGTGTGCTAAGGAAGTCCTCGTAAAATCCAAATGCTCAAGCCGCTCAACACTATAATATTGTTGAGGATTTTGCATAGGCGCCATCAGCTATGTTTGCTCTCAAGGTACTCCCAAGTTGTCTGTCTCAGCGGAAATCATTGTTTTCAGCTATTGGGGTTATTGATCCTACCGATTCCAATTTGATATGTTTTGATTTAGAGAACCATGTTCCGCGACTGCCTCATCAGATTTCCTTTCTCATTCAGGTAACATCAATGAGAAAACCATTCATAGGACCATCATCGACGAAGGTTCTTCTACCTGCATCATGTCAGTCACTTGCTAGAAGGCCATTGGTTCTCCTACTTTGAACCAATCCCCTAACACTTTGGAAGCTTTCGACGGGCGTGATTCGTGACCATTCGATGTCTTACCCAACCTTGCCATTACTTTGGAGGGCAAGATAGTACACGTCAAGGTGGAGATTGTTGACGCTAATCTCAATTATAATCTTCTACTCGGACGGAGTTGGACCCATGCCATGCATGTTGTAGCCTCCTCCCTGTTCCGCATGATTCATTTTCCCCATCAAGGGAAGATCGTCACAGTTGACCAACTGTCTTTCTTTGGAAATCAATTATGTGGAAATTGTCTTGGCCTCAAGTTCCGTATTCTATGGTTTTCCTGTTTCAAGGACTTCTCTCGATACGTATTTTTAAACCCCATAGATTGGTGCTTCAGAATCTCCTAATCCCTTAGCTAAGACTTTTCTTGTTGGCAAAAGTATCAGAAAGTAATGTCTCTGGAGGAACCACCTTGGAACAATACTCATCATCATTCCTTGTTCTTGCCTAGCCTGGTGATCGTGTCTACTTGTCTCGAAAAGTTCTCTTCTCAGTTTCCTTCCCTACCACTTCAGGCATCGATCATGCCTCATGAAGTATGGTGCCAAATTTACCAACACAAGATGTGCACCCCACCCACTCACCTACACCCCATCATTACCATTGGTCCTTTTGCCAAATGGGGCATTGACTATATGACATGTAACCTCGTTTGACGAGAGGGGGGGGGGCCTGGTTATATTATCATTGCTATGGATTATTTCACCAAATGGGCCGAAGCGATGCCTACATACTCTGAAAACGGTAAAAACAACGGCTCAATTTCTATTCAATCATGCTATTTCTAGGCTCGACGTACCTCAAGCCATTGTCACCGACCATGTCTCCCATTTTCGAGATTACATGATGTGCTGAGCTGACCTCTACGCTGGGTTTGCGCCACGATGGCTCAACCCCGTATTACCCTCAAGCCAATGGTCAAGTTGAAGCTATGAACAAAGTTTTGGTTGCAATGCTTCAGCATACTATTCGGATGCATAAGTCCAATTGGCACTCATGCAGTTTTCAGCTCTGTGGGCTTACCGAACCTCCACCAAGGACACAACTAGTTTCACACCATTACAGCTAGTCTACGGTCTGGAAGCAATGCTACCGATTGAGTACAAAATTCCTTCACTCAAGCTAGTTGTCAAACTTCTCCTCGATACCTCACCTCAAGAAGAGTGCCTCTTCTATTTAGAACAGTTGGATGAGACTCGTCGTCTTGCTGCTTTGGTCATCGAAGTAGAAAAGAAGCGAGTCAAGTCCCATTTCGATCAGTCGGTCTCCCCTCGCGTGTTCTCTGAGGGTGATTTGGTTTTACTATATGATCAAGCTAATGATAAGCTGGGGGCAGGCAAGTTTGAACCCATGTGGAATGGGCCCTACATTGTTAAATGAGTGTTGCGAAAAGGGGCCTATGAGCTACTTTATTATGAAGGCAATCCTCTAGACAAGCCCCAAAATGGGATTTATCTCAAAAATTACTATGCTTAGGTCATCTTGCATGGTTACTTGTGTACATTAGTGTGTCATTCATTTTTTGCAGTGTGGTTTGGTGTGTTAGTTCTCAAACAAATTTCCTGTTTACTTTGTTTTTTCCCTTCTTTGCAGATATTTGTGACTCCTCGCATCGGTTTCGTTGATGGTGCTTGCCGTAGTACCCGGAATCTATCCTTCGCGGCATGGGACATTTATCACCCTCATGGTGAGTTTATTGATCTTCAAGGTATTTTTTTAGGTCGCACAACCAATAACATTGCCAAATATAGCGCAGTTATTGAGTTTTTGTCAGAGTCCATTTCTCTTGACATTCAGGAATTGGTTATCAACCTGGATTCACAGCTTGTTGTCCTTTAACTCAACGGTAAATATTCCGTCAGAAACCTTCAAATATTGAGAATGTATCTACGTATTCATCTACTAGAAAGAAATTTTGATTACATTACATATCATCATATTCCCAAACACATGAATACATTGACATATGCATTAGATAATTATGTGTTGGATAGACATTTATGAAACATGTGAAAACCAAAAAAAATCATTTGTACCATAGTAAGCAAGAAAATACAACATATATAGATATATGGTGATAATGTTTGATACATCAAAACCCCAAAAAATAATATGTGTGTTCAAATAACATCTGTGGCTCGTAGGCCTCATATATTCGTGGCACGTAGGCCTAAAAAATGTAAACGCTGGACCTAGGAGCTAATCAACATGGTGATCATGGTAACATGAAACTCCTCGTGCTACATGAGTTAGAAATCGGTGAATCCGATCTGATACCCCCACTGTATGCCTCTGGTACTGGTGTGGGATCTCTCCCACCCGGGCATACTCTGGGATACCATGATTCAACCCCTCAAGGTTCCTGACAATCTCCTCCTCTTTTATCACTTCCCTCCTAATAAGGAGTGACATCAAACTAGTGAGCGACGCACCTCGCTATCAGGGACATCCCAACAAGATGCTCTGGTCCAACATCTACATTGATAAAACAAAATTTTATAAACACATATATATCAAAAACAATAAAAAATTGATTTTTTACCTTCATTGTCGAAATCCTCGCCATTTGGAAGCGGCATATCCAAATATCCGTGGAAGTCAGTACCCCTATACAGCCAATCCTCAACTACGATCATTTGTCGTCGTAGCCATGAGAAGAAGGCGGGCTTGTAGTACATATGTTGGCCCCTAGTGATCCTAGGCATCAAATGACTCCAACGGACCATCTGTGGGTCTCATGGCATCAGCGGATCTACCTCATTCATCTGGTACTAGAACAATAGAACTCGCTCTAGGAAGAAGGTCACTAGTACAGATCCAAAGAAAAATTGCTTCAAATTCCCCGCCTTAGCTTTTGATAGTTGGCGTTTCATATCGATCTTCATGGCCTCCGCCCAATTGAAGATCGTCGGTGTTGTACAGTCGATAGCATATAGAAATTTTGACTTATTAGTTGTGTGCTCTGCTTGGGACCCAGCCACTCTGTTGATAGTCAACAGTAGCACTCTCTGTGTAAGATCTCGTATAGTGGTAATCTCAATCTTGCCGATCTTGGATTTGAGGGCTTCTGGGCAATGTTCGGCAAGTAGCATGGATATGCTTGCCCAAATTGGTCATGACCCATATAGGTTGATTGGTTCCCCTCTTTGGGACAGTCCTGTGATGAAATAGATTTCTGAAGTTTCCAACTCCAACTCTTGGTCACAAATGATAAATATTTCCTAATTTATGTCCCAGAGACTAAATAGGTATCAAAGCAACTTAGGTTGAGCCCGCATCCCTGGCGTGAGAAATAACTTGAGGAGCCCATAGTTCCTCTAGGCATCCAAGTAGTTTGGATCATTCATTGCCTAGGTGTCCACATCCTCGTGCTCACGTTCTTTTTAGTCTGCCATTTTCGATGATTCTTTCCAGCAAAAATGATGTATTCAAGTCAATAATCATTTTTGGCAACTAAAATTTGAATTCAAACGGTGAATTGAAGAGAAAATATAGTTTTCTCCTTGTTCACGGTGTCAGCACGCCTATTTTAAAAACAATTGCACCAAACGTGCAATTGTTTGTTTTATCAACCCTCGACCGACGCGATTTTGTGCTCGGAAATCATGTTAACTGAGGGCAATTTGTTTTGCCAAAACCTCCCTAAAAAAACCCAAAAAATGGATAAAAACAAGAATAAGCAGTATGTAAATTGTAACGTACCTCCATGGCCTACTTGGAAAATAACCCCTTATTCCCCAAAATTTTAATAATATTTCCTTAGGTATAATTAGGATTTCACGCCCTCTTCTTCTAGTTGGACGATCAAGTCACATTCAAGAGATAACCTTATACCATAGACCCATTAATTCTTTTTCATCAAATGATTTTCTATATATATCCACATTTGGAAAGAAGGAGGAATCATAACATGCAAGCATCAAGCCCCTCATGGTATTGATATCATGGACCCTTCGATATAAGATTATAATTTAACTCTTGTTATCACCTGGATTGAACCTCACGCTTAAGGAAGGCAAGCCAGGGTAACCACAAACCATGCTTAGCCAAGTAGCTATCCCTACTAGGCCGGGAGAGCGCTCTCTCTATAAGGATCTTAGCCAAGATGACTGGATTAGGTAAAGTATTTTAGGCTAGGTATAGTAGCACAAAGTCTTGATTGGATTTTTTGAAGGGGTCTGCCGAATCAGGAGGAGTTGGACGGTTTAGGTCTAGGGAACTAGGTCATAATTGCAGGGTGTTTGTTGGGTCCCTATAATACTAGTGATTACCCCATTACTATTGTAGTTGTACCCCTTATTAATATTGGTGTGCCCCTATTGTCCCCATATTGTTATTACTGTGCCGCATAGAATCCCTGTATTATTATTTTTGTGGCTTTATACTATTATTGTTAGGTCGGTTGGGTTATATTGTGACTCCTTAGACTCCTATATATAGAAAGGAGGTTTTGTCATTTGTATCATCCAAGAATTGTTCATTTATGTAAATTAAGGAGTTTCCCCCTCGAAGAGGCTGAATTCTAAGGCGTGGATCTATCTTTTCTATCTTTTTCTTGAGCTGGTTTCATAGCATTTGGTATCAGAGCTTTGGATTCTAGGGTTTTGTTGCTCCAAACAGGTCATCATGGAATTTTCACTATACCTTTTTTTCTGTGATGTTTCAGAAGCTAAAAAAAAACCCATTTGAGAAGAAATCGCGCTGAATCTCGGGTCCAAATTTCAGAACCTTTCGCGCTATATTTGCGGAGATATGATCTGAGGAAGTTGGTCTTCTTGCAGACTCCTGAATTACATTCCAAACAGGTTACCTGGGGAAAATCGTCATAACTTTCTCTTTAAGCATCGGATTGAAATTTCGTAAGAAGGTGCAGAAAAAGGACAGACTATAGTTTCTTGTATGTATTGCTTTAGAGCCAAAGGTTGAAACAGTGACTCGTGGTACGCCATACAAGTTCGCTCTATTGAACTAGTCTATAAGCAGGTCACTGTGGGAGATTTTGCATAACTCTTCCTTCGAGAATCCAATTTGGATCAGACTGGTGGCATTGGAAAGAGGACATAGAGGGCTACGGCAAATCGCAATTTCAGAACTAGATGATCCGAAAGCACAGAGATACATTAGAGGCAATATAAAGCTCCTACAAAGTGAAAAAAGGTGTGTAGATTCTTTTAAATTTTTGCTTAAGATTGGTTTGAAAATTTATTTTGAAGGAATTCAAAGGGCATAGAAGAGAATTATTATTGGTAACTGATTCCTCGAGGAAAGAAAATGCAAACACCTAGTAAGGAATCTCAAAGCTCTAGCATAACTCATGAAGAAGAGGAAGAAATGCTACATGATATATCAAAATTACAAGAACAAGTGCAACAAATGTCACGCTCACAAAAGCTAACCGAAGCTAAGATAAATGGCGTGGAATCTAATATAAAGGGCATGGAAGCTAAGATGGATGATTTGAAGATAGATTTGAAGACAAAGTTGAAGACAGACATGGCAAATGTGAAGGCAGATTTGACAATTTTTGTACAAGAAATACTTACTGATGGTGAAAGGGGAGTAAAGGAAACTCATGATGCAAACAAAGGAAATGTTAATCATGATTTCATAGACTCTAATTTTGGGTCGAAGACGCACCATATTCCAAAAATCGATATGAGGAAGTTTGATGGCAAGGATCCCACAACATGGATATTACAGCTGGAGCAATTTTTCAATCTCAATAATGTGCAAAACACACAAAAGGTATGTATTGCAACTTTATATTTGGAACCAAATCAGTTTGTATGGTATCAATGGATTTGCTCTCGTAAATAATTTATCACTTGGGCAATTTTTACGGAAGAATTGATAGCTATGAGGATACAAAAAGCAACACTTTTTTTATCCAATTGATAAGTCTCAAACAAAAGGGTTCAATAATGGAGCACATTGAGGAGTTCCAAAAATTGAACATAAGGGTAAAAAATATTCCAGAAGAGCAGGATTGATGTGTTCATAGGGTATTTAAAGGATAATATCCAACATGATGCTTGCCTTTGGGAACCTGATTCATTAGAGAAGGCATTCAGGTTAGCAAGAAAAATAGAAAGCAAAATTATGGCAACCAGGAAGCATACCACTCACAACTATAAAGATGGAAGTGTTGTTTCCGCTAGTCTTCCACAACTTATAAGGTTGAGACCACAACGATTGGAAGAAAAAAGAGCAAAAGGACTTTGTTACAGTTGTGATAGAAAATACACTAAAGGTCATAAGTGTGCTGAGAAGAAATTTTTCTACATCGATTGTGAAGAGGAAGAAGAAAAGGAGCAAGAAAGGTCAAAAGAAGAGGATATACTCCAGGAACAAAGCCTAGATGAAGAACAAATGAATCCGACCATATATTGTAATGCATTGGCGGGAATTACCACTCCTCAAACCATCAAGATAGAAGGACAAATCAAGAAGTACCCACAATTTTACTCATTGCAAGGTAGCAAAAGAATTGAATTGCTTCTTATATCCAGCACCGAGTGTCAAGTGATGGTTGCAAATGGAGGAACAATAAATTGCTCTGGAAAGTGCCATAATATCAAGCTATCCATGGGAGAATATGTATTGACTAGCCCAATGCTTT
>APFE030244115.1:305019-328798 GCA_000404065.3 Pinus taeda
TTCCTAACTCATGTCTCTGTGTTATATAAAGTGAATCTATTTGAATTGCATCCCGGTATTAGTACGACTAGTATCATCATTGGATTCATATAAAATAAGTGTTTGCGAGATTTGAAGACAATATCACTTTGTTCAGAAATAGTCACATCATACATTACTCTCGGATTGTTGCAATAGCTCAGAACGTGTGCATCCGTTTAAGTTTGCTGTTCCAATTGGGTTTGCTGTTCCATTGCGTTTACTGTTCTAATTGAGTTAGCTGTTCCATTTGATTGACGTTTCCTGTTTGTTGTTCCATTTACTTATGCTGTTTATTCGATTACTGTTGTTCCATTTAATTCCTGCTGTTCCATTTCATAATTGTTGTTCCATTTACTTTCGCTTATCTGCCTTTGTTGCTTTCGCGTGATAGCAGGCCTAAGACTGTCGTGAGCCCAGCAAGACGCTGCCTGACTCCCAGATCTATAAGCCCATGCTTTGGTTTCCTTCTTTATCAGTTTCTAAAGGGAAGGGTTATTGGTTCCGTACCCTTGACTGATCAAATTGATTTGTGTGATTTTATCTTTGAGTTGATTCAGTTACAGTTTAGTGTCTGTTTCCTTTCAATTCATTAGAGCGCTATACTACCGAGCATTACTTGGGCAAAACAACCTCGGATTGAGTTACTCCTTGAAAGAACAAAACGATCCCGGATTGACTTAATAATGTGGAATAATTGGTGGTGTGAGAGACCCTAGTTATCGCTCTACAATTTGCAACTCCATGAGGTCTTGTTTGTCGGTAAGCTTCTTATTTTCTTTCTCAAGGTAGCTAATGACCCATTTAGATCTCTCAAGGTTAACTAATAAGGCTCGTATTTTAGCCTCCTTCTGTTTGATAATCATGTCCTTGATTCTTGAGCGTTGAGAGCCCAAGTTAGTGACATCCTCCTCCATCAAAATAAAATGCCTATCTTTCCCTTCAGTAGGGCCCTCCTCATGCATCTTCTATTTCCCTTTGTCTCTGCTCTTTAACTGCTGTCCAACCTGTATATATGGAGAAGAAGGAAAAGCCCCTTCCACACCTGGTGGAGATAGCATTTGCCTGTGATCTGGTGAAAAAGGCAAGACCCCTTCCACCCTTAGTGGAGATAATACTCGCCTGGCAGCAGCAAAAGTACTTCTTGTGCCTCTCTCATAAGTGACAAATACTTGCACACCTGTAGTCTCGGTCTTAGGGACACCTAGCTATCCTAATGGTCCTCCTTCCTCTTGAGGCACTGATGAAACCTGAGGTCCTTTGAACATCTCATGGGAAATAAAGGTCTCCCATGGTATGTTCTGCAAGTTTAACTGGTGCAAGACAACAATCTTAATCAATGAGAAGTGGTAAATGTTGCTAAGCTGTTGAGGAAAAGGTTTTCTTTGAACATAGTGGGCCATCTTCTCAATGTGTCCTGTATATAAAGTAAGGGAGGTTCATCATCCTTACCCTAGTAAAGTGCATCAAAAACCTGATATGATATGCATAAAAGTGGGAAAACCTTCCTTCATAGGTGAAATATTTGATGATAAGCTTCATGAGAGGGGAAAAACTGTTCTCCAAGTATTTGAAAGGAAATACTATGTTGATTTTGCTGTGATATCCAGCCTTAATGTAAGGCTCATAATGTTCTCTGTCCACATACTGCCCTTTATTCCATTGCTCACCTACATTAGGGACTCTCGTTGCTTGTGAAATGGTGGTAGGTGGCAAGGTGAAGGAGACACCAGCAAGGTTCACTTGGTCGTTATGTAGATGGGCTTTCTTGACACATATGCTTCTCTGGAAGTGTCACTAAAAGTTTCCTCCTCCCTCTCATAGTCTATGTCTCCCTCCATGGATTTTTGATAATGTGATAGGTGATGTAAGATGAAGGATTATAGTGGGACCAAGATGAGTATGAAGAGATTTTGAAATATAAGGTAAGTGTGATGTATGGGGATGTGAATGCTTGAGGGAATGTTGCGGTTTTAGGGAATGAGGGGAATGAGGGGAGTGAGTAGGGTTTAGAATGTGGAATAATGAAGTAGGTGTAGTGAAGATGTAGGATTTGGGAGTTAGGGTTTGGGAATAGGGTATAGGACTAGGGTTTGATAAGGAGAGTGGGGTGTTGGGGAGTGAACTTTGATGACTGAGGGATAGGGAATGGGACTTGGAAAACTCAGTATGAATGGAGTAAAAGAGAACAGTAAATGACCTTTGATAGCTTGTGAGAGGTGATTTAATGATTAACTAGGGTTTTGAGAAGAAATTCATAGATACTAGGGTTTGCTTTAGATGATACCATACAACTCAATAAACCAAGAAACAACTTTTCTTTAGCAAGGTGGAGGACTATACTTACGTGGAATAAGCATTAGATAGCTTTGGAGGTGTTTTGAGAGCAAGTTAGATGTGTTTGAGCCTTCCCCAACAGGTGCGCAGCGCTTGCTAACAGGTGCGTAGCGCCATTTTAATGCGCAGCGCCAGACTAAAATTACGCTGCCAAACTTCAATAGGTCCGCAATGCACTTTTAATTCGTAGCGCTAGTAAACTTCAGCAAAATTTCCTTTGTTTTCTTCCCTTGGCTCAAAATCACGTTTTTCAGTTCTCCTTAGCACTCCAACTCAACAATGAAGCAATAAAACATATGAATTGGCTTTTTTATACTTTTCCTCTTTTGATTTTTCATAAACCAAAACCCACTTTTCTATTGTTTTGATAGTTTTTTCAAAATACTTTGTTTTGCTAATATCTGACTTGTTGCCTTTTTGTAGGTGGTCTGATATTAATCACAATGAATTTTTGCAGTGGCAGGAGCTAGCATTGTTACCAGGTCATCAGGAACATACTTCTACATATAGGAACAGTAAAATTACATAAAATTACATCAAGTGAACTTATTAAATACAAATGCTCTGTTGGTGTAAGAGCTTTATTCATCATATCAAAAGTAAAATCATGACTATATGAACCTTTTTATCCTCCTCATGTGTCTGCTAACTCTTTTATTCAATTCTGAATGGCCATCATGGCAAACCGTAAGACCTAATGAAACTAAACCCTAGGACTGGTTTTTATAAATGAAATGAACTGGAATGGCTATGAATGACTGAAAAGAGGTTTGAACAAGCTAGCAGGCATATGACCTGAGGGAAACTGAAATGAAATGACTACCATCAGTTGATCCATGACCTAATGGAATGTAGTTGATTGAATGAGACACCTAACATGAATGCAAAAGAGCAATTTGATCACTGATGGAAGTGTGAAGACACTAACACTAACAATACACATCTTGGATTTACCATATATCCCACCATTCACCAGCAAGTATTCCTAGGCCCACCGAGGCACACAATCCTGGCTTTACCAAAACCAACAATCTAACTCAAGGGTTAATAGGCTAGTGGATTCACCATGATCCATATCCAACTCAGGGGCCACTAGGCCATGTGTTTTCCATTTTGGAGATCCACCCCACTCAGGTTTGAATCCATCCAACAATCCAACTCAACCGAAGTATGAGAACCTATCTCATTAAGGCTATCAAAAAATGGCATGGCTAGGCTGAAAACACTGTCACACCTGGAAAAACCCATGCCATGACAGAAAAAACCACATGCAACACCATGCATGCCAAATATAGCAAGGAAAATACACATGAAAATCGATACTTGCAAAGAATCTTGTTGTAGCTTCTTGATCCCTCCTTTCCCTGCTTGATATTTGCTTCCTCTTGCCTTCTTTTCTTTTCTTGATCCAATTCTACAATGCTCCAAGAAAACTCTAAGTTTCCAGGAGTGAGAGAGAGAGAGAGATAATAATGAGAGAAATCCAAAAACGAACTGACAAAAGGCTACCAACTGATCCTCATAAGCCCTTTTATGAATGAGGCTTCTATTTTCTTAATTTTCCATTATTTTCCTTCATTTTCCTCCTCAGATGTAACCTGTGACCTTTCACCTTAATTTTCTCCTAATTTCCATTATTTAAAAAAAAAAATGTGCCAAAAATACCATTTTTCCTTTACAAAGCCTTATCCATTTCATTTTCCAATTTCCTTAGCCATAATAAACCAAGTGAACACCCCCTAGGCTGTCTTTCCCAACATTCAACTTGGAATAAGTGTCCCATCAATTGTGGCTATTATTTTTTTAACTTTAATTACATGGAATTTTCACCAGGGTTGCTACACCTACCATAACCATTAGTGAAGGTTGAAGTGCCTCACCTGCTTGAAAAAAATCTGAATAGAGAGACGTTGAACAATGAAGATCATGGGGTGTGAAACAACTGTCATCAGGTGTACTGATGGGAAAATGATATGCTGAATGAAAATTACCAAAGATAGAGAAATGATTAGATGAGTTGATTGAAACATTAGATTCCTAGTTTACGATAAACAAAGAAAAATCAATCTGAACAATCTCGTGAACACTTTGAACAATCAAACCAAGTTCCTTGCAAGCCAAATATGACAGATCACCTTCTTATGACTAGTGACAAATTGTACAAGCATCGTATTCATCAAAAGTGTTTAAAAAGGATGCTAGCACCACAAATGCATGAGACCAATTGGGACCTGGTGAATGGAGAAGAACGTGATTTGTGTGATAACTTGTGCACTCATTATCACTTAAGAGGATTTCTGGAGCGATGAGAGGACATATTTACAAAACCAAATTCCGAAGAAGACCTGGGAGCTAACCATTAAGGCATAAATTCAATAAGCATGATTCTTTTGGGCAAAGATAGTCCTTGAGATGAAAAACTTCAAAATTCCATGAATCTATGAGAGATGCACATTCCCAAACCGATTTTGATGTGAGAGATTTGTATGGAGATGAATGAATTGTAATAGGTTCTTGAGTTCGGTCAGAAGTAAAATATTGAACATTTGAAAGGACACACCCGGAATACCAAACATTTTTCACAAGGAGATTTACATCGAGTGAAACCATGCAAAGAGACAGATTGCGTGAGAGAAACTGTATCTGACTTAGTTCGGGGGGCTTACCAGAGTCGTGAGATCCTGACATAACCATCACCAGAAGTTGAAGTGCCTTGACTCCTTGGCAGGCCCCTAGACTTCCTAGGATTGTAGAATCACACTTTGAAGCTTGGAGCAGATGATGCATGGTTTTAGGATCATTGCTATTCAGTAAGACCACTGTTAATTGGATAGTCACCATCTCTGTCACAAATTTTACCAATTTTTTCAACTTCAATAACCATATTTCTCAAGTTGGATGACGCTTTTCATCACAAATTCAAAGATAAATGAATCGGTGGGATCTCATGAGAAAGCTGATTTGAAGAGTTGTATTCAATCAAGAGAATAAATGGTGAGGGATGGGAAGGGTACTCTATGATTTGACTATTTTCACCATGGATAACCTCACCACCTTGTGATAATTCATCAGATGAAGAAACTGAATAGCATGGAGTATCACCATCACAGGTAAATGCATTGAAAATGGCAGGACATAAGGGATAGTGAGTTGAAGAGGAAGTTTTGATATGCACATCTTCTTTGACCAAAGAATAAACTGGATATAAATTAAAATCTTCATGAGAAACAAAAAGATCATATGATGTGCTTGGGCATTCGTCACAATGTACAAAAATAGAGTTATCATCATTGGAGTGATCACTACCCAAGGCTAGGGGTGGATTGAAAGAATTGATTGTATTGGATTCTCTACCGAGATTAGCATATTGAGAATCATTCAAGAATGGAAACCCAATATCTTGACATGGAACATTTTGAAAAAGAGGAAAGATTGAAAGTGTCTTCACCTTTATGCTCCTCTACCTGTGTAATGTGATTGCTTTTTACATGATCACAAAATTGATCTAGCAACTTGAGGATCAAGAGAATGTAAACAACCAGTTGGTGGAGCAAATTGATCAAGCAGATCATGGTACAAAGAGTCAAGATGCATAGATGATAGAGGATAACACAAATCTGGATTATCTTTGAGACTAGATTTGTGAATGGTGACATCATCCTTCGGAATGGAGGAATGAGTCATCATTTTAGGCTTCATGAACCATTTTGGAATTTTCTCCATTGAATCTGAATCATGAGAAACTAAAGAAGAATGAGAAGATGGATTGGAGGTTTGATTTTCAGATTTCCCAGTTTTACAACCACCACAAGGAGGCACCGACATCAAGACTATAAAGGGAGGAGGACAAAGAAAAAAGGGGTAGTAAGCACCTCCTTTGAAATTTGAGGTGCCTCATGATTCGCAAGAGTTGGGGAAGTAGAAAAATCAGGAGGTTCAGGTTCACCGTATGAAGAGACAAGAACCAAAAACTCAAACTCTTGTTTCAAGAAATCCTAGTTCAGATGTTTTTTAGCAATTTCATAATAGAGGTAAAGGAATCGATCAAAAAAATCCTCAACTCATTCATCAGACTTCATTCTTAAAAGATTGATTCTTCCACAAACATCTTAGTAGTTATAGTTATCGAAGGATTTGTGAAGTTTCTTGGCAAACTGGTCGAATGAATGGATAGAAGCAATAGGTAATGTATGATACCATCGATTAACATGACCTTCAAATGTGAGGGTGAGTAATCTAGCCATGAAATCTCTGGAACGTATTATGTTAGAAAGAGAAAGACAAACAAATTGAAACATATGTTCATGAAAATTTGATTCACCCTCACCATCGAACTTAAATTCAGACAGGTTATGAATAACTTCTGTAGGGATCATACAACTAATATCTTTAGAAAAACATCATGAGATCATGATTTGGGGGAGAGCCATTTTGAGTAAGATATTCAAACCAACAGGAACAACTTGCCATCTGGCCCTCCTTCTAGCGCCATTTTGTTGATGGTGCTAGAAATCCATCAACCAAGGTGATCTCCCCGATATGAAGTCCCAATTATACCTCACATTGTTTGGTTTAGGAGTCCCATTTGGAATAAAGGCCTGGTTTCCAAATCCTTTAATATTTTCCTTGGCTCTAGCTATCATCATAGGAGATTGATGCAATGGTGTCTTCAAAAAGCAAGGGTGGTGTGCCTAGTGAGTATGCAGTTGCAACTGTGTTAAGGTTCTTCTACTGCAAAAGGAGGGAGAAAAGTGAGGCTCTAAGCGAGAGTTAATAATACCACCTAGGAAGAGACACACATGAACTAGAAGGCTATATCTAACATCCAACAAAATAGTCCACAACGGATGCGACAGTCATTACAACCAACAAACAAGGAAAGACCTGTCTTGTATCCCATGGAATAGTCCACAAGGATGGGGCAACAATAACAAACATTACAAAACATTCTCAATAAGATAAGCATTAAAATAATCAAAATAGTTCAACTATCTTAATACATGTGAAAGAAAACATGAAATACAAACTTCCATAGAATATTCTTGCAAACATTCATAGTCCATGCATGAAGAACATGTTGGCCTTAAAAGGATTCTGTTATCAAGAAAAATTTCCAAGACACATTTTTACAATGTACATCACTAGCCCTAATAATGGGACATTGGAGCCAGTCCTTGCTCATCAAAGAACTAGTTGATCTCTCTAAAGACTTGTGGGAGTAGCCAAGGTGAAAATTCCTTTGCTCATACAATGAGGGGTTGTATATAACCAAGGGATGATGCTTCCCCTTTGTGACTCTTTAACTACCCTCATGATTGTTCAACTTCCTATGGCATTTCAACTTACATGACTCTTCATATTGTTGCTATGGGGTCTCCTGGGTCAATTTTGGGGCAAAAGCCCAAGTTTTGGGGCAAAAAGCCCAAGTTTTGTTGTGTAAAATGTAAAGTCTCCGCAAGTTGTGGTCACATAATTCGTAGATAGTAAAAGATTCAAAAATGGTTTTTACCTTTATTTATGTAAGTTGAGTTGGCTTTTTGTAGATCTACCCATGGTCCGCAGACCATGGGATTGTATAAATAGGTGTGTCTTAGGATGTCTAAGAAACGAAAGTAAGTTTGTCTATGGGAAAAGTCTAGAGAGTTAGAGATGAAGAGTAAGAAAAAAGGCTCTACAGCTATGTGCGCAGAGGCCTAGAGTAGAGTCCATAGTTGAGTGCACGGACCCCTGCTGCTAAGTGCACAAGGAAGTCTTGAGTTTGTGAGCTTGAACTGATTATCAATAAAGAAAATTATTACAGAAATTCTTGTGTTTCATCTATTTACTTCTGTATGTATGAATGCGCTTATGCTGTGATGAATAATGGGTTTATGAAATAAGGATGTATTGATGCATGAATTTTCTTGATTTATGTTATTATATGAATGTAATTAATGTTAACTATTTAAGTGAAGATTATCTTGTTATATGTTGAATTTATCGAACACTTAAGCCAGTCTAAGTAGTTACCAGGTTAAGAGTAATCTTTGATGTGCATAAGTAGTTGACTCACCTATTCAGTGTTCGTGAAAGATAGTTGTAGACCTTCGCACAGGTCTAAAGGTTGATTAAGGGGACTTCCATCGATAATCCATAACGGCTTATCGATCTGTGCGAAGCCGGATTTAGGGCATAAAATGACATCACGCTGATCTTTGGGTGTAGAAACTTGGTTCCAACATCCCCCCATACTGCCTCATGTGAGACTTCAGCCAATTCTCCACGGATTGATGCCAAAAGGGCTAGAAGTGTGTGAAGAAGTTTGGTGCCTCAAGTGCAAAATTCAGAGGCATGATAAGGATTATTGCCCTGTTTTTGCAAATTATATGGCAGGAGGAGGGCCAATGCCCCTAAGGTAGGAAGCTCCAACAGGACCAAGTGCAGGGCCCATGCTATGGTGTGCTATCTTTCAGGTAGCTGGAAAACAATTAATGAACAATTTTCACTTATTGCAAAAATTTATACAGACAGCGTAACAATTATTCTGCAATTTCAGTAAATCACTGGGCCATGATGAGCATAATTGTCGTAGCTGTGAATTGATGATGGACCGGACGCCCGCATATCGAATGAAAATAGAAACTTGGCCTCTGAATCAGGGCCCTAGGGGAGCACGAGGAGGATATCAAGGTCGTGGACGAGGCCAAGGAGGAGGAGGACCTAGTATAGGTGTGGGACAAGTCATTTGCTAAAATTGCGAAGTTCCAAGACACTATTCACGGGAGTGTACGAGCTAGACACGCCTGTCATGCCAGTATTGTACGCAGTTTAACCACGCGATAGAAGAATTCCCTATATTGATAGCTAAGATGCATGAGAAGAAGGCACAACCTCAAAAACCTACCCAGAATCTACAAATGATGAGGGCTGAGCCCAACAAAGAGGATCCCAACGTAAATATTGTGTTGTGGAGTATAATGATGATTGGTGATGACAAAGGGAAATAGCCTGAAGAAAGTGAATGGGTCTACAAGGCTATAGAAAATGAGGTTGGATTTGATCTGGAGTGTGCAAAGGAAACATTCATGGAAGAAAATAAGAGCTTTGTTGAAGCCTCTACCTCAAGAAGTCAGGACAAGCTTTCTGTAGAAGTTGACCCCTCCATGCTCACTACCTTCTTGGAGACCTGTATGAAGCTGCTGCATGATAGCAAGGCCATGAAAGGGCTAAAAGAACTAATAAACAAGTGTGCTAGTAAGGAGATTTCTCCTGAAGGACACTGTGCAGTTAGAAATATAGGTAAACATAAGACAAGAACAGGGCACGTGATAGGGCTCACCACACAAATTGGAGACTATGAGATGGATCAATTTATTTTGAATCAAGGGTCGGATGTGAATGTTTTGCCTAAAATTACTTGGGAAAGAATGGGGAGACTTGCGCTGCAGTGGTCTCCAATTCAATTAAGAATGGAAAATCAATAGAAGATTATCCCTATGGGGAGATAGCATGGAGTGACCATAGAGATTGTTTATGACAACAATCCATACCCCATACTCCTTGGAATTGACTGGGCTATTGACATGAATGGGGTAATCAATTTGAAAAAGTGGGCGATGTCGTTTGAAAGAAAATCGCTCCACGTAGTAGTCCCATTGGACCTTGCGGAAGGACCACACTACACTGAACCTGTCCACGATTATGAGGAAAGCGATGGTGATTTGGACCATATCTATAAGATAATAGCGTGAGACCAGGATTGGGTTAATCCAACAGCTGAAGGACGAATTGCATAGGACTGCGAAAGCTCCTGTACATCATATTCAAGTGAGGAATTGGAACACTAGCATAATAGTTTGCACGAAGTATCTACGTTGTGCTATAATATGATGACTAAATCAGTGCGTTGTGCTTCATTGGAGGTAAGGAGTTTACCTCATTATGATGGTGTAACTGATGTAGATAGATTTTTGGATACATTTGAAATGGAAGTGCCTAAGAAACATCGCTTCCAAGCACTAGATTTGGCGTTGTGCGCTACGACTACACAGTGGTGGGGTATGCATAAAGACAATTTTGATGAATGGTGCGAGTACAGAAGAATGATGAGATTGCAGTTTGGTCACCCAAAAGCTCGGTTGATTGAGAAATATGATGGGAGAAATGATCGGCACGATCATCTAGCAAAATGGACTAATGTTTATGGAACATAGCCGCAGCCAAAGTGGGTGCATATATTCTGTCACACTTTGGACATCATCCATATGAATTGGTACTTGGAAATGGAGCTCAGCCACGACACTGCAAAGTGGGATATTTTAAGAGAGGGATTTTTTTTTACATTCATCTTTGAGGATAGATTCGAAAGCATCGATGAAGCGATGCAAGAGGTTAAGGCAGAAATATTTAGAATACCATAGGATCCTTTAGAATTGATTCAACCAGATTGGAGCACCTAGCTGCACCATGTGCTGGAGTGCTATAATATGATGGCCGAAGAAGATGATGAGGATCCAAGGAATATTAACATCCCAGAGGCATAAGCCCACCGCGAAGTCGAAGGACCACAAATAGAGAATCCAGATATCACCACACCATTGAAAACTAGGCAAGTAAACATTGACACAGAAGCGGAGCCAAAGTTTGTGAAGATTGAGAACTACTGGGACGATGCCACAGTAGATAAAGTTTTTGAATTACTCTGAGTATATAAGGATTTTTTCCCTACAAATTTTCAGGCTTGAAAGGTATCATAGGGGACTTAGGTGTGATGAAGATTACCTTGAAGCCAGACGTGAAGACAATTAAGAAGAGGCCATATCGCCTTAATCCCAAGTATAAGGAAAAGGTCCGCTTAGAATTGGATAAGATGCTAGAAGCAGGCATTATTGAAACATTGGAAGAATCTGATTGGGTAAACCCAATGGTAGTCCAAGAGAAGAAGCAGAGAGGGGAAATACGAATTTGTGTAGATCTCGGGAAGCTTAACGATTCCTACATTCACGATCCTTTTCCGATACCATTTATGAATGAAGTACTGGATAATTTTGGAGGACAGGAAGCCTATTCATTCACTGACGGGTTCTCTGGGTACCATCATATTAAGATTGTTCTAGAAGATAGGAGCAAAAAAACCTTCACGAAAAAATGGGGATGCTTCCAGTATATATCAATGCCTTTTGGTCTTAAGAATGCATCGGTGATATTCTCGTGCGTAGTCATCAAAATGTTCAAGAAGTTCATTCACAAATTTTTGGAGGTATATTTTGATGATTGGATAGTGTTTAGGCTAGTAAAGTTCCATGTAGCCAGTTTGCGCTTGATGTTGGATACATGCCAAAGGTATCAAATTGCACTAAACATGAAGAAATGCTTTTTCTGCATCCCTTTCGGAATCTTGCTGGGTCATGTGGTGTGCAAGCAAGGACTAATGGTGGACCCTACTAGGATCACGATCATAGTTAATTTGGAAGCACCAAGAAGTGTCAAATAGATGCCTGCAACGTTGGTTCATACTGGATACTATCAGAAGTTCATAAAGAGTTATGCTCAGATCACTGTGCCTATGGAGAAACTTCTTAAAAAGGACACTACATTCTATTGGGATGAAGAATGTCAGCAGAGTTAGATGTATTGGAGAAAATGGTCACCACGCTGATCCTATTCTTTTCAGATTGGAAGAAGGAATTTCATGTGCATGTGGATGCCTCATGTACTACGCTAGCAACAGTGCTGACATAGGCCACTGAAGGAGAAATGGATTACCCTATAGCATTTTCGAGTAGGAAGTTGTTGAAGGCTGGAAAGAATTATTCGACAACAGAGCGCGAAGGGCTAGCTATGGTGTACGTGCTCTAGAAGTTCAGACATTACCTGCTAGGTGGACATTTCAAGATGTACACAGACCATTCTGCATTAAAATATCTAGTCAACAAGCCTATGTTGGGGGGGGGGGAATATGCAGATGGCTACTGTTGTTTCAAGAATATTACTTTGAAGTAATTGTGAAACCAAGAAGATTAAGCACGGGACCAAATCATTTGTCGCGCATTGAAACATGAGAGAAGCCTACTAATTTGGAGGAAGGGCTTCCTGGCACGTAGCTCTTCATGGCGCACGTAGGGGATAATCACTTTGCGGACATTATCCACATCCTAACTACAGGAATGGCTCCAAAGGGATACACCAATCAGAAGAAGAAAGAATTAATGGTAGGTGCGACAGATTTTTTGGTGATCGCAGACCATTTGTATAAGATGGGATCGAACGAGATACCTCGATGTTATGTTCCTGAATTTGAACAAAACAGTATCCTCGCTGAAGCTCATGGAGGAGTTGCGGGAGGACATTATGCAGGAAAAGAAACAACACAGAATATTTTGCGCATTGGGTTGTTGTGGTCGACGCTACATAAGGACTCTAAAGAATATTGTATGGCATGTGACACATGTCAAAGGGTGGGAAGGCCATCACAGAGGGATGAACTACCTCTGAATCCACAGGTATCATTGAAGCCATTCGAGACATGGGAAATTGATTTTCTAGGACCGATTCAGCCTCCAGGAAAGAAGACGGGTGCGTGGTATGTCATCACCGTGACCGAATATTTGACCAGATGGGCGGAGGCACAGCCTGTGAAGGACTGTATAGCGGAAACAACAATGAAATTTTTATTTGAATATGTTTTCACTAGGTTTGGTTGCCTAAAGGTATTGATCAGTGATCATGGTATGCATTTTCTTAATGAAACGATCAGCAAGCTGACAAAAGAGTTCCAAGTTTATCATCAGAAGAGTATGCCATATCATCCTTGGGCCAGTGGAATGGTTGAGGCTTTTAATAAGATATTGGATAATGCGCTGATGAAGGTTTGCAATGTGCAACAGAATGATTGGGACGTACGTGTACCAGCAGTGTTATGGGCATACATAACTACTTGCAAAAAGCTCACAAGACAAAAACCTTTTCGGTTGGTCTATGGCATAGAAGTTGTATTGCCTATGGAGTATATCATGCCTCTTCTACGCATAGTGACTTTGATAGGAATGGTGGATTGTGGAGCCTTAGAAGAATGGCTCGCGTAACTAATGGAGCTCGAAGAATATAGGTTTTTGGCTAGATTCCATCAGCAGGTTCAGAAGGAACACGAGAAATATTGGCATGATCGACACATCAAACAACGCACCTTCAAGGTAAACGACTTGGTTTTATTATATGATAGTAAGTTTGATAAGTTTCTAGGAAAATTTCAGATGCACTGGCTAGGACCATATGTTATCAAAGAGATTACAGATGGTGGAGCAGTTCAGCTTGCAAAGCTGAATGGAGATCCATTTCTGGGAAGGGTAAATGGAAGCTAATCGAATCCATACACTGGGGATTCGGCCCAATGAATACATGATGGTAGCACAGTCTTAGCACTCCAGGCAGCTGTAAGGAGGTGCGAGACTAGAAACTACAGTTCCTAGTCTATAGAGCTATGCGACAGGGGGGTTACTTGAAAAAGGATGATGTCACAGTACTAGAAGAAGCGCGAAGGGAGCTGTGCTATAGGGGGAGAGACCGCGTAGCACAGCCAGAAAGTGACTGTTACAACAACTGTTCATGATTTGACAGTGAGGAGATGGTTAAGAGGAGCTGGGGGAGGCATTTAAGGCTGAATTTAAGAATGAAATCCTTGGAGATTTGCTGCCAAATCAACATTTACGAATGGATTTTGGTGGGAGCAGTCAAATTTGAATTCAAATTCTCCTATAAATTACGTGTGGCCATCCAGTAGAAAAGACTTTGCATCCTTAGAATTTATGTGTTGTTTTGTCTGTTTCACATGAATCGCGAGGTCTTCGAAGCTTTGATTGCAAGCCCCATGTTCAATAGATTGCCTGAGTTAGATCGAAAACTCATTACCAACACCATGTTAGGACCAGGTCCCATTGAAACCACTAGCACTGGAGGAACTATCGCCTATGAGGGAGTTGTTCCAGAGGTTGTGAGCATGGAGGCTCCAATTTTTGTGCCTACATCACCGAGCTCACCTAGGTCAAAGCCTACACCAGTAAGAGAAGTCCCCAAACCCAAAAAGGACAAACAGAAGAAGCCCATGTTGGTGCACGAGTCACCAAGGAAGCATGCTGCTACACAGCCCCAGAAGAAAGACAAACCTTCTGCAAAGGATAAGGTGAAAGTGGTGGATTTAGAAACCAAAGAGGGCGCGGAGGACATAGACACTGAGGGGGTGGATCCTATATCCAAGTTTCTAGATTATATCCCACAGCACAAGGGAAAAATAAAAATCACCAGAGATCCAGACGCAGAGAATTTCTCAATCCACACAACCCTGTTTCTAGAGAGCATTACATTCAAAGGTCCGTGCTTAGCATGGATTCCACATTTAAAGCTGGAGGACTAGGATTTGGTGGACCATGAGAGGTTCTTGGCAACAAAAAACTACATGAAGAGGTTCTTTTGTAGGGAATCAGGTGTCACCTTGCCAAAGCCTATGGAGTGGATTCGTGAAGTGAATCAATCGGGGTTGCTAAACCTATTGTGGGTGCCCCACTACCACCACTCCAAAATCAAACTCATTGTGATCAAGTAGTTGTTGACCCTAGTGCATGATGATTGTTTTTGGTTGAGCATGCCAATACCTATTACTGATATGTTGATCCATCAGATCACGTTGTTGCCAAACTCACAGTTGAATCCAGCCAAGGAGTTTGGCAAAAGTACGAGCGAGTGCGACCTCGCAAAGAAAATGAAGGAAAAGTTCAAGCTTGTAAAGAAGTTGTGCAGGTACTCGAGCACCTCTATCACTGACCCTGCAATGAATATTGCCACACATATCTTAGTCGAAAAATTTATGAGAAAATTCCACACGGACGAGGTTCCGGTGCCAGTGATTTCTTTGGCTACACAGTGCGCGGAGGGTGTGCAGTTCAATTGGGCATGCTACCTTGGTAGAGGGTTTCTCATGAACTGTCAAGAGACGCAGGATGAGAGTAAAACATTCCATTACGCATGGTTATTACTCTCCAACATATTAGTAGCTTGGGATCTACCAGAGGACAACCAGTTTCCTCCTATAGACAAGGGAGTGCCGAAGGTTGCCTACTTTGCATCCCTTTTGGGCCACAAAAGATATCGCATGGTTCATAGAGACCAAAGTGTTCTGTGTTTTTATGGATGCCAATTTGTGCATGTCCATCAACCAAAAGCCGCAGTTGTCTCCAATGTGTTTGAACAACTCTTATAGTATGCAAAGTTCAAAGCAGATTTCCACCATGTATACATCAGGGCGCGGAAGGACCCGCAACAAAAATGGTTTGACCTGTCGTACTTGGCCATAGATGACATAATCCAGGAAACGATTAAGCGTTGGCTGACAGATTGGCATTCTCCATACGATATGGCCACAGGCACCAACAAGTCTGCAGAGAAGAAAGAGAAGGAAGCGGCCAAGCATAAGGCCCAGCAGTTGGTCAAGAAGCGCAAAAAATAGGTGAGGAGAAGGCCCGAGTGGAAGAGGAACACGTTGCGAAGCAGTAGGCCAAATAGGAAGAGCGTGACTCCAAGCAGAGTGGTAAGTCCCCTTCACCCCAAACAAAGGAGGAGGAGCAGTCAGAGCAAGGCGGCAATGGTCAGGAGGAGCAGAGCTCTCCCTTTCGAATCAAAAGGTATAGGGAAAAGGGAAAGGAAGGGCCACGGAAGAAATCAAAAGTGAAAAAATCGTCGTTATACCCAATCACGCTCATAGACGATGATCTTGATGAGATCGGAGATAAGGTGTGTGATATCATCGCAGAACTACTACAACAGTTTGAACAGTAGCAACAACAGGTGTTGATTACCATTCAAAAGGATCTGTGTGAGATGCAGATTCAGATGAGTAGGATCCAGGTAGGCACATGACAGATCAGTGCTACATCAACGAGTTTGGCACTGGGGACCACTTAGGAAGTAGAGATGGTTCTATCACTAGATCTCCGGGCAGTCACGCTGGCAGATGGATCCTTGAGTGCGGAGGCATACGATGACAATGTCATCGTGATTTCTCTGAAGAACATCGGCCTCAACCTGGCTACGCTCCCCATTGAGTACCTTCACATGCTACAGGCAGGAGTGACAATAGAGTTCAAAGCTCAGGAGTAGCATTCACTAAGCCTCATAAGTGAATATAGATTGAACAATGAAAAAATGTTTGTTGAAAAGTCAGAGGCCTTGCATACCAAGGAGAAAATTCAGGCGTAGAGCGCCCAACTCGTGGCCGCGGTTGCAGAAGTGTGCAGAACAGTGCTAGAATTTCATATCCCAGAGGAAGCGTCGTTGGAGGAAAAGGTCAAAAAGCTTGTTGGGGGCATGTATGAAGCCAAGGAAGAAGTTACTAGAGTTCAATTTGAGTTGAACATGAAGATAACTGAACTAGAGTTGAAATCACAGCCTTCAACCCCACCAGAGGTAAGGAAACAATGTGAAGCTGCTATGAAGGTTGGAGTCGCGACGGTGGATGCAACGGTGGTGGACTGCACCATGTTGCTTGAGTGGGCTATGGAGGTAGTCAGGACCCTACAAGAAGATCCCACCCTGCAGGTATTAAATACAGAAGTCCGTGAGCTCCAGCAGCAATATGATGAAGTGAGGGCAACAACGCACACCGTTGCCACAACACAATGCCTTGCCAAGCTATAGGAGGCGAAGCAGCTGCTTACATAGGTGGAAGCAGCGTAGAAGAAAGAGGTCATTCTTAAGGTTAGGTTAGGGCCTTGGTTGGATGAGGCATACATCTTCTTCACCAATATTCAGGAAAAATTGATGAACTCGCAGAGCACGCAACACAAAATCAAGCAGAACAGTGCAAGACTAGCCACAGAGCAGCTGGTGGAATAGATCAAGAAGGAAGCCATGCAGAGCGTGACTGAGATAGAAGTTACACAAGTGGAGCTGGGGGATCTTCGCAGTAATATCTCTGTGCCAGCTGAGTGACTCGAGGGCGAGTCATGATCTTTGTGTTGGGGGCCTATTGGGATGAGGTCCCCTTGGACAATTTTGGGGCAAAAGCCCAAGTTTTGTTGTGTAAAATGTAAAGTATCTGCAAGTTGTGGTCACGAAGCACATAGATAGTAAAAGATTTAAAAAGGGATTTTACCCTTCTTTATGGAAGTTGAGTCAGCTTTTTGTAGATCTATCCATGGTCCGCAGACCATGGGATTGTATAAATAGGTGTGTCATAAGATGTCTAAGAAAAGAAAGTAAGTTTGTCTATGGGATAAGTCTAGATAGTTAGTGAAGAAGAGTAGGAAAAAAGGCTCTGCAGCTATGTGCGTAGAGGCCTAGAGTAGAGTCTACAGCTGAGTGCGTGGACCCCTGCAACTGAGTGCGCAAGGAAGTCTTGAGTCTATAAGCTTGAACTGATTATCAATAAAGAAAATTATTACAAAAATTCATGTGTTTCGTCTATTTAATTATGTATGTATGAATGCGCTTTATATGTTGTGATGAATAATGGGTTTATGAAATAAGGATGTATTGATGCGCAACTTTGCTTGATTTATATTTTTATATGAACGTAATTAACGTTAACTCTTTACGTGAAGATTATGTTGTTATATGTTGAAGTTATCGAACACTTAAGTTGATCTCAGTAGTTACCAGGTTAAGAATAATCTTTGATGCGTGTAAGTAGTTGACTCACCTATTCAAGGTCCGTGAAAGAAAGTCATAGACCTTCACAAAGGTCTAAAGGTTGATTAAAGGGAGTTCCATCGATAAGCCATAAGGTCTTATCGATTTGCGCAAAGGCGGATTTAGGGCATAAAACGACATCACGCTGATCTCCAGGTGTGGAAACTTGGTTCCAGCATCCCCCCATATTGCTTCAGGTGAGATATCAATCCGCGCTCTATGGATTGGTGCCGAAAGGGCCAGTAGTGTAGGGATTTTTTGGGTGCAACTAACTCTGAACTTGGGTTAGGACCCAATAATTCAACACATATTCATGTGTGTCCTTAGGACTTCCACTTTACAATACATTTGAATATAATATACATGGTCCACAATAGTGATGTGGCATATGATCACTCATGACATGACATTGCTGACATGGACTGCTTGGTGATATGGTAATGGCAAGTCAATGTTGTTACTGTTAATGATGTCTTCTTGAGAATACTCTTGTCTTCCACCTCCTCATGGCTTGGTGACATGAATATTTAATGATCTCAACTATCGGGTTGTGGTTGCGAGTTGGTGTCCTTTTGTCTCGATAGATCAACTAGCATGCTCAACTAAAATAATTTACTTTGCATGTCTTCCTCCTCCATATCCTTCTTCATCATCCCTCTAGGTTCTTCTATCTTTAATTCACTCATGGCAAGAAAACATCAGCCAGAAAACCCCCTAGCCTAAGATGGTGCATTATGGTCCCGGGATTGAGTCATAACTGAGTTACAAGTTGGGAAGGGAGACTCAGTGACTACTCATTCTGCAGTATCAGAAGCCATGGATGAGGCTTGAGGTCTTGAACTACGCAATGCACAGTCCAAGCTAGGCTCATAGGTTGTCTTCTGCACAGTTTTGGATATGAGTGAGTCTAGCTGAAGGAGGGGCCATTGTGGAATATTTATGCATAGTTCTAGAGACGAAGAATGATTGAATTTTGTGTAGTTCTAGGAGACAATGGGTCACGATGAGGGGATGACCACTAAAGGAAACTTCTGCACAGTTTAAGCTCAGGAATTACATAATGCGGGAGTCTTGGGGGACAAGAACTATGCATTGCACAGATCCATGGGTTAAAGTCACAACCTGTTGGTTGGAACTACTTAATTCATAGTCCAAGCAAGCTGGGTGAAGCCAAGTTGAGGGGTTGGGGAGCTTATTTGGAAAAGGCTAAGTGTTGGACCAGTGAGACTAGCAAGTGAACTGATGAAGCTTCGACTATGTACTAACACTTAAAATACTTGAAGACTCAAAAACATTGACCACCCATGACACATGAACAACACTTTTGCTTCTATGTGACTGCTTCATGACCAATTACGACAAGTGCAACATCCAAGTTAGGCTTTATGACCAGTGTGACGACACTTGTGCGACAATGATCAAACCTTTGTGAATGAGTGTGAAAAATGTTCATATGGTTATTAGGAAAACTTGTAAACACAAATATGAGCCCTTGAAACCACCAGAATGAGCTTATGAAAAAATTGCGATAGCCAACATGCAAAAAGATGACATCTTTCCTATCTTGCAAAAGGGAGAAAAACACTTAGTGAAAACACATGGAATGACTTTCAGCGTTGCGACCATACATGTCATTGAAGACATAATGATATGAAAATGATAATATGTCATTCATACTACAATAAGAAGTTCCTTTCAACTTCATGAAAGATGTGCTTTTTTTCATACCTACCCTCCAAAGGGTTGTGAATGAGATGGAGTCTTCATGTGGTTCTGATCTTTGGCCTTCTAAATACCGCAGGGTTCCTTGGTCTTCTTATCTAATGATTATATTTTATCCTCAACTCCTTAAGTGCCATTGATCATTTCCTCCTTATTCATTTTCTTCTTCATCATCTTTTCTGTTGGGTGCGGGATCCCCCAAGGAAAGTTTTGGGGTTTAGAGCCCAGATTTTGGTCAAAGATTGTAATTCTGATGTAAAGACTCTGCATTTTGTGGGCACAAAGAACGTAGTTTGTTAAAGAGTCATAGGGTTGTCTGCCCTTAATTTTTTTATTGTAATGGTGGCTGTAGAGATCTACCCATGGTCCACGAACCATGGGATTGTATAAATAGAGTGAGGATCTAAGTAGTTAAGGAGGAGCATAATGGAAGATAAACATATGATGTATACAAAATAGATCTGAAGTGTAAAGTCTAGTTTTGGGTCGTAGGGTAGGAGAAGGCTCTGCAGCTGAGTGTGCAGAGGCCTAGTAGTCTGCGGTTGAGTGCGCAGACCCCTACAGCTAAGTGTGCAGGGCCAGTTGAGTCTTTAACAGTTGGAAGTATTAATAAAGAGAAGTTTCATATTAGTTCTGTGTATTTATTTCCTATTTTATGCATAAGATATATTGGGTATAAATTGCACTTCTATGGTTTATATGCTATGCGAATATATATAACTGTTATCGTTAAGTGAATGCAAGTTAGAATATCTATTTACACGAAGATAATTAAGACCCGTTAATAAGATAAGTAAGATTCAAGGTGTAGTTTGGAGAAATAGTGCAGTACACTGCCATAGCAGCACGAAAGCATCTCAGCCCCTAGGTAGGGCTGTGTGAATGCCGATTATAACAGATCGCTAAGATACTAAAGGTTAGAATAGTGCATGAAGCAATCTGCACGAAGGCAGACATAGTTGGACTAGATCGACATCCTAGACATCTCAAGGGTGCAGAAACTTGGTTCCAACATCCCCCCATACTGCTTCGGGCGAGACTTCAGTCTGCGCTCCATGGGCTGATGTCAAAAGGGCCAGTAGTGTAGGGATTTGTTTGGCTAAATAACTTTGAACCTGGGTCAGGCCCCCTCAAGCCAACATTTCCATAGTTTAAGAGAGTTCCTGCATCTGTAACTCACTCACGATGAGATAACATTAGTCTAAAAACCCCTAGATTAAGATAGAGCACTTGAATTCATGAACTGGGTCAGGACTGAGTGATCGATCAGGGGAGAAGGTCCAATGATTGTGCAATTTTGCAGTTCAAGAAGCCAAGGGTCAAGCTTGATCACTGAGAATGCATAGTGCACAACTTAGGCTAGGCTGAGGGAAAATTCTGCATAATCCTCACTGAGGGAAAAATTTGCATAGTGTCCACTAGGGGAAAAAATTGTGCAGTTCAAGTAGGCAAAGGCTTCTATGGGATGGGGCCCTGGGAGGACAAACTATGCAGTTTTAGCAGGCAAGGGGAATTGGGCAGCTGAGAGGCTTGAGGGACAAAACTACGCAGTTTTGGGAGGTAGTGAGCTTCGGTTGAGGGAAGGGCACTGGAGGAAGCATCTGTGCAATTTTGGAGGTCAAAGGAGGATGGTAATTTTGCGCATTGCACAGTTCCAGTAGGAAGGGAAAAATATTGAGGGTTGTAGATGGGAAATGCCCAGTTTAAGAACGTTGGATGAGGCTAGGTTGCTAGGAATCCTCTAGAATTTGGCCAAGTGTGGGATTAGTGGAACCGATGTGAACAATGATATAAATTAATTATGAACACACACTTGGACACTTAGTGAGACAACATATGAAACATACTTTGCTTAATGCAACAACCTTTATGGAAACTTACGACAAGTGCGGCCCCGTCGGTAGACTTTGTAAGGATAATAATGACACTTGTGTAATGGTGCATGAAACTTTGGAAATGAGTGCGAAACATGTCTATATGATGACAACAACACACCTTCATAAAGATTTCCCCTTTAAGTAAACCAAAAAATCCCCTTTGTGTGGAAAATGGTAATTCGCATGCCCGAAGACGACACTTGTGTTGGGCCGTTAATATGCCCTTATTATTATCACTTTTGAACACTTATCCCACCCATTTCCACTAATCTTCATCATGTCATTTATTATAATTTATTATATAACTCCATTTTATGATGATTTATGCTCTTGTATTATTTATTTTCCTTTATTTCTAATAAATTGATGATTATGAATTATTTTATCAATGATAGTTCTATTAAGTTGGTTATAACCTTATTCACCATTTTTAGCCTCCAAGGTAACTTCCAGATTGAAGATTTGATTTTTAAATCTGCCAACTCAGAAATTCGCTGGTTTAAGGAGTGACAGTTTTGCGGTTGAGATCCTGAGTAAATGAAGACGAATCCGGAAATTCGGGAACATGGGTTTTGTCCAGAACGGGCCCAATTAACTTTTGAATGAGCGGTTTGCCCAAATTCTGCTTGTACTGGGAGAAACGCAAGGTTCTTTGAGCATGATTTTCTCAGATTTGCAGTTGCGGTCGTCCTCCAAATCTCAGCTGCAAACCCAAATTCGTCTTGCTCTTGTTGGAAGATAAATGGAAATATATTTTCTTGTTGATCAATTGGTTAGAATCAATCCAATTTTGCAAAAGAAATCATGTTTGTAATTATCTATGTTGTAACTGCTCTCTGATCTTTCTCTATTTAAATGAAAACAAAGATCAGAGAGGGAATGGCTTCACGATGGCTTTAGGATGACTTTGGGGATTCGAATGATGGAGAATTGAAGATTTGAATTAGAGATTCAAAAGCAAGGATTCATGATAGGATAGGAGGAAGGAAGGATTGTTTTATGCTGTAAGTCTCAAAGCTTCAATTATTGTAATGATTTCACCATTTAATGATTAATACATAATTTGGACGTTGCTGTTCACTCTTTTCCTTCTGAAGTAACCCAGCAGTGTCCGCTGGCGGCTAAGGGCCCAGCCTCTGGTGGAGTACGTTGTTTCTGTTGTGTATCATATGTTTACAATTGCTGTTGTATATTATCTTCTTTGGTTTATGCGTGGTTTGCTCATCAGCGTGATTCGGCAATCTGATTTGTTATTTTACAACACAGCTCTGTTACGTTTGATCTGCTAAGTGATATCATTTTCTGAGACAGAAATATCATATTGAATTTGCAGCGCAATGCTGTTTCTTTAATTGCTGGTATAAATGGTTTTTACCGGATACCATTGCGATTTAATTATGGAATGTCTGTGTTGTAACATTTGACCATTGGTATTGTTGAATTCATCTTAGAATTATATTTCCTTGCGATTGTTGAATCTATGAACGTTGCTGCTCCGTGCTAAAAGACAGTCGTGTTATTTATAACTAAGACTGACAATTGAATTACCAAGATTAGATTACAATTGAGGTGTGCCGTGTGTTAAGTTATTGTTTTGCTATCCAACATTGTTTCATATCCTCTCATTAATCAATGTTGTTCTATTTCTGTGTGCTGTCCAATTTATTCTTAGAGTAAAGATTGCTATTAATTTGGCTTTGTTGTTGTTCATTTCCATTAATTAAATTTTGTTGTTCAAATTCCTTTAATTCTAGTTTGTTGTTCCATTTACGGCCGTTCCATTTTAGACTTGCTATTCCATTTTCCATTTGTTGTTCTATTTTACTTTCTGTCGTTCCATTTACTTGTATTTGCTGCTTTGGTGTGAGAGAAGGTCTAAGGCTGTAGTGAGCCTCAGCAGTCGCTGCCTAGCTCCCAGACCTATGGTCCATGCTCTAATTTCCTTTCCATCAGTTTCTAGAGGGATGGGTTATCACTTTCGCACCCTTGACTGATAAGCTGCCTTGTGTGATTTTATCCTTTTGAAGTAATTTAGTCATAGTTTAGCATCCGTCTACCCTTGTATTTTCTGAACACTATACTGCAAAACATTACTCTTGAGTAAATAGCTGCCTCAGACTGAGTACACTCTTGAAATAAAAAGTCGTCCCTGGGTTGAAAATTAATGT